>WBMZ01006854.1:0-52378 GCA_013400975.1 Atrichornis clamosus | reverse complement strand
CCCGAGGGGCCGGGCCGGGTCCCGCCTCTCCCCGCCGCCCCCGCCGCTCGTCCGGCCCCTGCGCCGGGGCTGGTCGCGGGGCAGCAGCCGACGGAGACGCCGAGTGCCCGGGGAAGGGGCAGGGAGGAGCCGCGGGAAGCCGCCACCCGAGGGACGGGGACAGGGACCGGCGGGCAGAGAGAGCGGCACGGCCGGGAGGGAATCGCCGGGAGGGGACCCGCAGGGGAGGCAGAGCGGGGAGACACGGAGAGCGGTGGAATTTTGAGAACCGAGGGGACGCGGAGAGCGAGCGGCGGGGACAACCGGCTGCCGCACAGGGACGCGTCGGTAGAGGCTCTGCCCACTCTCTGCCTCCTCTCTGCCCTCTCGCTGCCCCAGGCTCGATGCGGGCCGGCGCTGGCCATGGAGAAGCTGTACCTGGTGGGGAGCAGCACCTGGACCATCAACAGCTCCCTGGGGAACGGCAGCCTGCGGCTGGAGAACCTGAGTGCCGGCAGGAACAGCACCTCCGACCCCCTGAAGAGGAATGAGGACATGGCCAAGGTGGAGGTGACAGTCCTGTGCCTCATCCTGTTCCTTGCCCTGACCGGCAATCTGTGTGTGCTGCTGGCCATCCACACCACCCGCCACAAGCACTCCCGCATGTATTTCTTCATGAAGCACTTGAGCATCGCTGACCTGGTCGTGGCCATCTTCCAGGTGCTGCCCCAGCTCATCTGGGACATCACCTTCAGGTTCTACGGGCCAGATTTCCTCTGCCGCTTGATCAAGTACTTACAGGTAGTGGGAATGTTTGCTTCCACCTACATGCTCCTGCTGATGTCCCTGGACCGGTGCTTGGCCATCTGTCAGCCACTGAGGTCCCTGCACAGGAGAGCCGACCGGGTCTCTGTCCTCCTCACCTGGCTGCTGTGCCTGCTGGTCAGCATCCCTCAGATCCACATATTTTCTCTAAGGGATGTGGGGAATGGGGTTTATGACTGTTGGGCAGATTTCATCCAGCCGTGGGGACTGAAAGCCTATGTCACCTGGATCACCCTCATGGTCTACATCATCCCTGTGTTGATGCTGAGCATCTGCTATGGCTTAATCAGCTTCAAAATCTGGCAGAATGTGAAGCTGAAGACAGCTCATGGGCCCAACATGGGGCTGGGCTCAGGCTCCCGCAATGGGGTGGTGTTTGCCAGGGTCAGCAGCACCAGGCTCATCTCTAAAGCCAAGATCCGGACAGTCAAAATGACTTTTATCATCGTGCTGGCGTTCATAGTGTGCTGGACTCCCTTCTTCTTCGTGCAGATGTGGTCTGTGTGGGACACCAACGCCCCGCAGGAAGGTACGGCCTCCCCTCCCTCGCCCTGCTGGGAGGGACGGCTCCGCTCAGCGCCCGCGGACACCCACGGCTGAAACTGCTCCGGGATGGGTTTGGGTGCGTGGGAGGGAGATGGGAGAATGTCCTGGACATGGATAAACCCCCCGACAGGCAGCAGTGGCTGTGTCACAGCTACCCTGGGTCAAGGGCTAGTGCAGCCCTGGCAAATTCAGGGCCACCGTGGCTCAGGGGTCAGGCTGTGCGTATGGTGGTGGCTGTCCCCTCCATCGTGACTGTCAGCCCTCATGTAGCTACTCTGGAGATTCACTTCCCACTCTGGGTGCTGGGACATGCTGCAGGCTGTGTGGGAGCTCAGGAGGAAGCTGCACAGCCTGACTTTCTTTCCTTTGCTCTATCATTTTCTCCTTACTGACTTATTTGCTTTCTACCCTTTTGACCTCTTTCCCCTCTCCTCCTGCTCCCTCCACCCTGGGGTTATGCTGCTGTTATTTTATCTCTGACTTTCCCATTTAAAGCCCCTGATTTATGAGCAAAGCTTTTTCCTAAAGATGTGGTCTCACAGATTTGCCAGTTTTTATACTTGGGCTGGCTGCTCCTGTCATCACTGAAGTTGCAGATAGAATAAAACATATCACCCTCCCTGGTCTGACACGGTTGGGGCTGTGCAGGTCTGTGCTGTCCCCCAGCAGAGGGGAGAACTGCCTGCGAGACCTGAAGCAAAAACTCTGCACAGCTTTGTGAGGTGGGAGAAAGTGCAGAAAAGTGCATCCAGAAAGGAGAATCGACTGACCCAGGCTCAGCAGAAACACTGAGTCTGGGGATGCCAGAGACTGAGGAGGAGCTGCTCCCTCCTGGCCCTGGCAGCCTGGCCGCGGCACGGGGCTGTGCAGTGCAGGGCACGGCTGCTCACAGGGCACAGCTGCTCAGCCCGGCCACTCTGCCCTTCCCTAACCCTATTCCAGCTGTACAGAGCTCTGTGGAAAACCCAGTGTCTCCCGCAGCCCGTGTGCCTCTGTTCCCCGTGGGCTGGACGGACGCAGGCAGGCGTGCTTTGCCTCTTGCTTCTCTCTGCTCTGTTTATTTCAGTAGAAGTGCAGTATGGCTTTTTGAACCTCCCTGGGTGCTCCAGGCAGCCAGCCCCAGTTTTCCACCTGTTTTAGGCTGGTCAAAACTTCTAGTTTCTAGATGGGCCCTGGGGTGAAGCACTGGCTCTCCCCCATGCTGTATTTTAACATCCTGCAATCTCGAGGGCTGCCCCTCCCTCCCCAGCACCCAAACCTCAGCAGGACTCAAACTTCCCTAGCACGCAAACTTTTGCTGCTTTGCTGACCCGTGGTGGAGCAGGGCTGGACAGGATTTGTCCATCTGATCCCGCCTGCCGCATGAGGAAGCTTTCCCCTTGCTCACCCTGTGCAATCGGCCTTGCATCACTTTTCTCTTTCCCTTTCCCCTTTCCCTTTTTCCTTTTCTCCTTGTTCCTTTTCTTTCCTACTTTGCTTGAAGGTACCAAGGGAAGCTCTAAACTGCCGAGTGGTACCACACCCCCGGCTCCCGACTCCATCACGTTTCTGTCGCTGGGCAGCCCGAGGCTGCGGCACGGGGTGGGAGCTCTGCCAGGGCCCTTGCTGGAGGCTTTCATGGCATGTGAAAGAAAATCCTGGGGTGGGTACGAGAGTCAGGAGAACGCAGCCCTTCCTCCCAGGCTCTCCTCCTGCTCGTTGGCTGCCCAGAGGCACGAGAGAGGCAGCACGGTCAGACCTCTCTGCAGACGATACAGGCTTTGCCTGCAGTGTTCTCACAGCGCTGCCCTGATCCCAAATCCCTTCCCTGTACTGAGGCTCAGGTGCCCGGAGTGCTGGAGACGTGTACCCCATGTCGGGAAGGGGATGGAACTGTTCCTCACCTCAGAGCTGCGTGGGCACAGACACAGAGAGGGCAGAGGAGAGGGTGCCACGGCTGCACCCCAAAGCTGCACTGGGGGGGACCAGCAGATCCCAAAGGCAGTCACCTCCTTAGAAACTCTTTTGCTTTTTCCACATAGGATGTCCTACAGAGTGTCCCTGGTGAAGGAAGGTCTGTTTGTTCCTGACTGAGCCGTGGTGAAGTCTAAGGGGGCTGAGCAGGGAGCTGAGCAGGGGCCCTGCCATCCTGATTCCATGTGCCACATCCCAGAGTGCGGCGAGCCGCAGAGCTTGGGCGGGAGCAGAGGAACTCACAGTGCTTGGTCTGCCCTGGGTGAATCCCTGACAGCTCCCGGGGCTGGGCTCCCGCCTCAGCGGGACGCGGTCGGCTGCGGTTCGGCATGAGCAGGGTGAAAGATGAGGCTGTAAAGAGAACAACAGCAGCGCCCTCCGTTCCTCCTGAGCGAGGGGAGAACCAGGGAGGGCTCACGCTGCTGTCACTGATCCACTTCGGTTGCTCTCCTCACTTCCATAGAACAATGTCCACAAGCCAAGGCGAGGGCAATGCGGAGGCTGCAGCGCTGCCCCGGGCAGAGCCGGGTGGGCAGCAGGATAGGGCCGGTCCCATGCAGCTGCATGGCCCCACTCCCCCCCAAGTCCCTGCCTGCACCCCGGCCCCGTGGAGCCCCCGGGCCTGGCAGCCCCTCTGTGTCCCTTCCCCGTGGCTGATGGGGCAGATGAAAGTGCCTAAATGTGAGCTCCGAACTTCTCGGAGCCTGGCTGCAGTGCCAGGCTCGTGGGGCTGTCTGGGAAGAGCTGGGGTGCCAGCCTGGTGCTGTGTCCCCGTGCCAGGCAGCAGAGATTCCCTCCTTGGGTGGCCACACACCCCTACAGCCTCTGCAAGGAGGGTTGGAGCTCCACGTTGTGATCCAGCTGTTGTTTTAAGCACTGGAGATCCTCCACAGACCGCGGGATGGAAGGAGGTTCCTGCTGCGCACACAGGGAACACACGCGGGATTCTGAGCTCGGAGTCAGAGCTGGCTCGAGGCACCCGTGAGGGCAATAGCAGGGCTGTGAAGCACCGTGACTGTCATATTGCTGCCTTCACCTTGGGGGTGGTGCCCTGACCGTGGGCTGTGGGCGATGGCCCCCGTCAGTGCGTGGGAATTCCATCATCCCATCCCATCCCATCCCCTCCCATCCCATCCCACTGCTGTGTCGGCTGTTTGCAGCAGAGCCCCTGCAGCCCTGCCAGGGCACAGCCTCCCCTCCTGCCCACCCTGCCGGACACCCCCAGCCCGGAGTGAGGGATGCCTGGGGAGCGGGAACATCCTTGAGGGATAGATCTTTCTGGCTGCAACACCCCTCAGGGCGCTCTGGGGTTCCAGCCAGACAGGGGAGCGATTCACCCTCCGGACCTGCCCTGCAGAAAGCTCCCTGAAATTCAATTTTCCTCCTGCAGAGAGGGAAGAGCTGAGTCAGCCCTGGCTGGATGTTTTTAAGTGGATGGAAATGCTGTGATGTATTTCAGGTCTTGTGCATGGGATTTGTAACCATTCCCCATGGAATTATTTTACCATATGCTTGAAATGAAAAGTAGTTGGAGCAGACATCACAAGAGCAGGAATTACACATCCCTTGGCTAAAGGTGAATTTGGAAGCTAGCATTCATATTCACACTTCTTCACTGGTTTAAAAACTGCCAGTGGATTTTTGCAGAGGCAGGAAGGGACCAGGACCAGCCAAACCACGGTGTGCATCCTCACTGCTGGTGCGTCCTCTGGGAGCAAAGGAGCCGAGGAGATGGGCTGGAACTCAGGGAGCAGGATAAAGGCTCCATCCCCACCTGCAGCCACTTCATGGAGGGGCTCTCCCGCCTTGTCCTGGTGCCATGGCAGATGCCAGTCCCACCGTGCCCTTGTCACCAGAAGGTGCTGATCCAACCTCTCCGGTGGGACAGTCGGTACTTTGTGCGCTGGGAACAGAGAGCTGCAGCCAGAGACTTGATGTCCTGGCACTGTGCTGCCACCATCCCCCCACATCAGCAGGGGGTGCCAGGCTCCCAGACTTCATTCGTAATGTGGGAATGGCTGTCATCCTTCCTGGCACAGCACTGTGTGTGTAAAATTAATTCTGGGGAAAGAAAGGTGAAAGGAGAGAGGTGCTTGGAGAGCACTGGGCCAAGGGCTCCGATGGGTCGGGCTGGCAGTGGGGACAGCCCGGGAGCAGGGGGTGCCCTGGGGCAGGGCGAGCGTGGCTGTCCCGCAGCCCGAGCGGATGGAAGCCGATTGTCTGCCCCAAATCCGCCGCTGGTGCGGAAAAAGGAGCCACGGGCTCTGCCTGCTCCCAGTCCTGCTCTTTGCCATGGCAACTCCAAGGCCAGGTCCCTTTTCCCGGCTTTGGGCACCATAAAGGCAGATTGTGCAGGTGCTGCTGGGGGTGGCTCTGCCTCCTGGCCAGGCATTCCGGGGTAACACCGGGCAGGCAGCAGCCAGAGCTGAGCGGGGAAATGCAGCTCTTCTGGGAAAAACCCTAAACCTAAAATGCTGAAACTGAGACTCGCCTCCCCCGTTCCCCAGCTCTCCTTTCCTGACGTGATGTTCCTGCAGGCGGGGCGGCACATCCCTGGCGGGGAGGGGATGTCGTGGTGCCGGCTGAGCTGGGTCTCTCGGCAGAGGCCACCGTGGCGTGTGCCGCGCCCTGACTCTGCCGTGCCTCTGCCTTGCAGCCTCCCCCTTCATCATCGCCATGCTCCTGGCCAGCCTCAACAGCTGCTGCAACCCCTGGATCTACATGCTCTACACCGGGCACCTCTTCCACGATCTCATGCGGCGCTTCCTCTGCTGCTCCACGCGCTGCCTGAAGTCGCGGCCCACGTGTGACCTGAGCAAGAAGAGCAACTCCTCCTCCTCCGTCCTCACCTGCAAGAACACGAGCCAGAGGAGCTTCATGCAGCCGTCCATGACGTGAGGCCGTGGCCAACCGGGACCTTGTGCCGCTGCTGTGCTGCCTTCAGTGCTTCCCTGTGGAAAGCTGGGATCCGGACAGGGGGGGGATCTATAAATTGGTGTATATATGTCTGTAAGCATGCACAGGGGGCGTTATTTAACTGAGACAGGAGCGGGGGAGGAATTCTGTGTTATAATTTCAGTGCTGCCTGGGATCAGATACCAGGAAACCACTCCTGAGCACCAACCCCTGACATCAGCGGCTCGTGGAGGGACAGGTTCTGCCCTGAGCAATCGGGGGCTGCTGGGGCAGGTGTGCTGTGTCCCTGTCGGGTGGAAGGGGCTGCAGCACTGGGTGATGGGTGTCACCCCTGGCACACGGTTGGGCACTGTCCCAGCTCCGCCTGCAGCAGGGATTGCTCTCAGCACAGGCGCGCTGGCTTCGCTTGCAGCCTGCGGGGCAGAGGCAGCCCCATCCCTGCATCCCTGCATCCCTGCATCCCTGCATCCCTGCATCCCTGCATCCCTGCAGCCCTGCAGCCCTGCATCCCTGCAGCCCTGCATCCCTGCATCCCTGCAGCCCTGCAGCCCTGCATCCCTGCAGCATGCTAGCCCCGCTGCCCCTGCCCGTGGGCACAGAGAAGGGCACTCCTGGGGGCAGCTGGGACCAGCCTTGCCCGGGACAGCGCTGTCCCCGGGTGTCCCCACCCCAGCTCTGCACCTCGTGCCCAGGGAGGCCGTGCAGACGGTCGGCAGGAGCCTGGAGCGGGCACGGCTGGGGCCAGGGATCCGGGCAATAACGCCCTGGCCAAGCGTGCTCAGCAGCTTCTCCCCAGGCGGGTGTGCGGGATTCGAGCTGGGCTCCCTGGGCTCTGACAGGGACGCTCCCGCCGAGCCCCCAAGGCCAGGCTTTGCTCTGGGGTCACCACAGGTCCCATGGAGTCTCCCACCATTCCAGTGCCATTCCCTCGCTCTGTAACGCACAGGGCACGCTCACAGCATGGATTTCTATTGTTAACCAATACTGTAAATGAAGTTTTCGGACTGTGTCTGGTGGAAGGTGGGAGGGAGGTGCGGGAGGAGCACCGGGCTGGGGGAAGGAAGAGGAGCGATGGGAAGCAAGGCTGTGACACCACACCCGGTCGTGCTCAGCGATGCCGCTGTCCCGGGAGCGCTGCCCCCGGCGCCGGGATCCGCACCCCCGCTCGGCACGGAGCTGGCTGTGACACGGCCGTCGGAGCGGGGCACACCTGCGGGCCCTGCAGCTCTCAGCACGTGATGTAATTTGGCTTTTCATGTTGGGAATGAGCATGAAAAATGCATTTAAAAGTGCCCTTTACTTTTTCACTGTCACCAGCAGGTACATTTGCACCTTTCCTATCCTGACATTCCTTCGATTTTTTTGTGGGAGCTCCAGGTGAGCTCTCAGCATTTTTGCTGAGTGGTTGAAATCCTTAGGACACCACACAGCATCTTCCTCCCACGTTCACCTTCTTTCTCCTTTAGAGTCACTAACTCCTGCCTAAAACAAGGAAGGAGGGGTCTCCTTTTCTTGAAAATCTGAGGGCCTGGCGCATCCTCTGTCTGCCAGGGAGGAAAGGGAACGTGGCAGTAGATGTTACCGGGATGGATGCACAGAGTAAAGAGGGAGCTTTGGGGGAGGCAGGCAATCGCCCTCCAGCCCTGGCTGCAGCTCCCAGCGGTGGTCTGGGGTCAGGCAGGGCCGTGCCCCACGCCTGGAGATGCTGCAGTGGAGCAGGGACAGGGAGAGCATCTCCGGGAGTGTGCCGGGGGAATGCATTGTCAAAAAGCTTTTCAGGAGAGTCAAAAGTGAAACAGAAGTGCTGACAGGTGAGCAGCATGTGCTCTGTATGCTGGGAGCCCAGAGAGCACTGCGGTGGGAACATCAGCATTTCAAGGCTGTGAAGTACCAGAACAAAAAAAATTAAAAGCAATATAATCCCAAAATAGAATTGATTTTAATTCTTTTTATTCCCACAAAAATTGCTCATGGTAAAGTGTTTTTTGAGACTTTTTTTCCCCCTACAAGTACCTTAATATGGTTTTGGGTTTTTTTTAATTACTCCATCCATCTTGGGCCCTGCTGTTGCTGGAGCTCGGGTGCCATATTGCTGTGGAATAATGGCAGTGCAAATCCCAAACCCTTGGAAGAGCTCCACTGAAAACCTGGCTCTTTCTCGTCCTTGGCATGGCACTAGAGGAGTCTTTGGCTCCAAGTCTTTGTTGGAAACCAAGGGAAAGGAGCACATGGATACAATTGAGAACAGCCTCTGAACAACGGGCCCTGGTTCAGCAAAGCACTTAAGGCTGGAGCCAAAAGAGCATTCAAGAGCCTCAAAGTGAAAGTGCAGCTCTGTGGAAGAGGGACGGACAAATTAATTGACAGTACAGGGGAGGAAATAGCTCTGAACTTGACCTTTCCCCCCCCCATTCCTCTTTCCCAAGAGCTGGAGCAGCAGGGTCCTGGCAGAGCCTCCTTCCCCTGCTCCCCCCGTACATCGGGGTGACCCCACGGGGTGCTGAGGCGGGGGCCTGGCTGGATGCGAGTCCCCTCCTGCTGGCAGAGCCCGAGGGGTCGGCGTGGTCCTGCCCCTCCTGCAGCCTCTGCTGCTCCATCCCAGGACAGGGAGAGGAGGGACAGCCCAGGCCGTGTGGGATACACCCATTGCTGTGGCTGGATCTAACTCGGCATCGACTGAGCAAGTGTGCAGTAAAGATTCCCCCTGAGGAACGAACCACAGCTTTGCTTAGAGCCCAGCTTGTCTCTCAAGTGAAGCTCCCAAAAGCTCTGTGTCCCCGCTGCCCTCCCCCCGGCAGCTCCAGTGCTCAGGGCCGTGCACAGGGCTGGGTCCCACCTGCTCTGTCCTGCCCTGGATCCTGCCCACGGCACTTAATGATGCTCCATAATTAAGTACATAATTGAGCATCAAAGTGCCACAAGCGGGTTTGCAGCTGGCAGTGGCCCAGGATCAGCTCATGCTCCCAGAGCAGACACAGCTTGTCATACATTGACTGATCTGGCTCTCACAGCTTGGCTGAAATGCAGGTACACTTGAAAAAAGAATTGTTTTAGCTATTCTATCCCTAAAACTTTTGTGTGGTGGTTTAATGCAGAAGCTCCCACAACAGCAATTATTTGCGGCAAATAATAACTCCTATGAGGGTGTTCCTGTCAGTGCCGTCCCAGCCCGGAGGATGGAGGAGTGGGCAGGGTTTGGTCGGTGGTCTGCAGCAGCTCTGCAGCCCCACTGCTCGCCTGCACCTGCAGACTGTGGCCCAGGGCTGTGGTCCAGGAGCTGCTGCCATCCCTCCTGCAGGAACGGGGTGTGATACTGGAGGTTCTGGAGGGCAGAGGGGTCTCCCTGGGCTGCTCCCTGAGCTGTGATGGACTTTTCTCCTAAAGCTGCTGGTTTTGGGATGGAATAAGGGGCAGCCCGGCCTTCCTCCATCTGCAGGGAGAATCCCTGAGAGCCAGCTCTGCTCTGGGGTCCCGCCGTGATGCACAGTTCCCTTATCACGGGTGTCCATGTGCAGGTCCCTCAGCGGGCAGGGGTGTCCGTGTGTGCAGGTGCCTCTCTGGACACAGGTGTCCATGTGCCCGAGGGCAGGAAGCCTGCACGGAGGGGGCTGTGTGAGGGCTGTTGGGGCAGCTGTCGGGACCTAAACCTCCTTCTGGAGAGCAACCCGGATGTTGCTGCAGATCTTGGAGAGCGCCTCAAAGAGGGGGTCACAGAAGGTGTGGATGCAGAGGGAGTAGATCCTGCTGACACACTGGATCTCTATCAGGTAGCTCTTGATGCAGGGCACCACTGCCCAGATGTGGCAGAAGGAGATGAGGGCAAACAGGAAGCCCCAGATGACGGCCAGGGGGATGCCCAGGACGGCAGAGAGCAGCCGGTAGCACCAGTACTTGCTGACGGTGAAGGTGGTGTAGCTGGTTTTCCAGACACCGTCGAAGCTGTATGTTCCCACAGGCTCAGCTATCACATCCTCAAAATCCACCTGAGAGGAGAGCAGATGGAGGTAAGGGGGATTTGGGCAGGTCAGCAAAGGCTCTGGTGCAAGGACAAGGGTCTGCTGCACGGTGAGAGCAGATCCCAAACGGAGGGGGCTGGGGAGAGTGAGGACTGTGCTGGGGGAGGGATCCCTGCACCCCCGACAGAGATCCGAGTGGGAGATGGCTCAGGGCTCCTGGCACTGCCCAGCCACAGCCTGTGGGCAGCATGGGACTGCAGCCCTGGGGGGGTCAGAGCCCCGTCCCATCCCCTGAGCTGGGCAATCAGGTGCCAGGGTCAGGCAGGAGCCCTCGGAACAGGAGCCGTGCGTGGGAGCGTTGGCTGCAGAGGCGGCCAGAGCCTGTTCCTGCCCTTTTTTAGTATTCAGGGATGTGGCTGCCCACTCGGCGGGAAGGTGTTTGTGCTAATAAAGATCCAGCAGCCCTCTGGATTTATGTGTTATTTATTTATACCCGCAGGGATGAGGTGCTCAGTGCTGTCCATCCACGTTTCTCCTGGGGAAGGGAGCTGGGCTCAGCCCTGCCCTTGCAGGGGTAGTGCTGTTTGTGCAGGCACTGGGGGTGCACATGCCCTCCCCAAACCCCCCAAACTCCACACAGAGATCGCCTTGGGGTGTAACTCACTTCTAGGGAATATATAAGCCCAGCTATTCATCTTGAAAACCAGCCTGGCCTTCCCTTGGGCAGCTGGCATGTCTGTACATTCATGTTAAATCGCAGTATCCATTCTGCTTTTGAAAGCACTTGGATCACAAAATCATTCTGCGTCATCTTTAATTTCCTGGAGTGGGCTGGAGGTGCCAGAAGAAGCATTGACGTGAACGAGGAGTCAGCAGCCCCGAGAGCTGGTCCTGAGGTGCCATCAGCAGCCCCCAGAAAGCCCAGGTGTGCTGGGGACTGGCCCAGGTTGCTGCCCAACTCCCTGATGAGCTCATCAGGCACCAATTAACGCAGGGAGCAGCAGGGTATAAGAGCAGAGGTTCTATCCCCCTGCTCTTTCTGCTGCCATCGCATTGGGGGTGTTCAGAGACCAGCACATGCAGGTACTACTCCTTTATAGAAGCATGGAATCATTTAGGTTAGAAAAGCTCTCTCAGGCTCGTCAAGTCCAGCCACGCATTGCTCTGTTGCTGTGCTTGGAGGCTCGTGAAGCTCTGCGAAGCCTCTGCCAGTGCCAGCCCTGTAACATGGTCCCAAATTCTGCTGCTTTGTGATGCTCAGGGCATTTCCCCATGGCCAGGTGAGCCCTTCACCCTGGGGAGCACCGTGCCTCCCTTTATAGAAGCACTCTGCCCGCCGTGCTCCCAGAGCACTCCGTGCCGGGACGCCCCGGGTGTCTGGACTGTGCTGGGGCACGGGCGGGCTCCGGCTGTCCCCGGGGACACGGCGGAGCAGCAGCAGGGTGAGCTGTGCTCCTGTCCCGGGGCTGGCTCTGCCCTCCCTCCCCAGCCCTATCGGCCGGGCTATTTTAAGGTGCAGGAATGCTGAGGAGCCTGAGCTCTGAACACTCCGGTGCTGAGGGAGCAGCAGTGTGCCCGTGGGAGTGGGTGAGCTTGGAAGGTCTCTTCGGGCTTTGGAGATTCTTGAGTGGGAAAAGGCAGGGATGGGGTGGGGGAAAGGGGCTGCTGGGAGGACTCCGGATGACTGAGTAGGCACTGGTATTGTCCCCCAAGAGTATCTGGTGGTGTTCCCGAGCTGGGGAGCAGGTGTGTGCCCCAAAGCACTGCCTGGCCCGAGGGTGAACCGGCTGAGGGCCGTCCTGGCCCCTGCCCCCATGGCAGAGTGGTGCTCCCCTCACCTGGTACCTTTCCAAGCCCCAGGACAAGGCTGTGGGATGCACTGGCATGGAGTGGCACAGATGTTGGACATGCTGCTGGGAATGTCCTTGGGATACTGAGGTGTCAGGCAGCTGTCCCAGGCAGGTCTCACAGTGCCAGAAAGGAGCCTGTCAATGGCTGCCACTCTCACAGCTCATCCAAGGGAGTTTAATGTGACCACTCCACGGGTGTAGCTGTAATGGTGTTTTAACGCCAAAATTCAGGTTTGTGTTTCAGCAGCGCTGTCAAGGTCATGGCTCTTTACAAAGCCCGTGTGAGCAGCCCTGTGCACACTGTCCCTTCTGGTGTGACATCCACAAACACAGTTTTAACAAAACCCTTCCATCTCCTCCTGTTCTCCTTTGGGCTGGAATTATCTTGGGTTAACAGAGCCAAATTTTGTTTGCATTTCTAACAGAGTCTAGAGGAAGCCCAAGAGTTAGAATGGGAATTCCTCTTGGCCAGAAACAGCAGGAGGGAGCTGGGGGGCTGCTGCACCCCCAGGCTGCCCTAGGGGGGAACAATCTTCCACAAACAGGACAATACACATCAAGCAATCTGTTACTGAGACTGTTGTGTCTTTTCCAAAGTTCCCTTTAAATCAGGGATATTTAATTTCTGTGTTATTTTTGGCTCCCCGCTTACCGGTACAAAGGAGCACCTCTCCATGCATTTTCAAGCTACAATGAAGAGCCCATTCAAGGACTGGGAAATATGGCATTCACTGGAGCCAGGCATGCCACCCAGCCAGTGACTGGGAGCCCAGGCAGTGGGGCTGCCACCTCCCCACAGCCCCGGGGATGGCATCTTTGGGCGCATGGACAGGGACCGACGGCCCTGGATGCAGTGGAGCTGAGCACAGACCAGCGACTGAACCCCAAATCCCGGTGCCAGCGGCGCTTCTACAGCCCAGCGAGGGACAGCCCTACCTTCACGACGTCCTCGTTGATGTGCTTGGGGTCCCTGTTGACCAGGTCGATCTCCTTGGTGTGCTGGTCCTTGATGATGATCCGCTCCTCTGCCATGGCTGCTCCGCCGGCTGCGGCCGTGCCGGGGCTGTGCCGGGGAGGGAGGCCAGGCTGGCCGGCACTGCCCCCTCCCCTGCCGCCCGCAGCAGCTGCCCTGCGCCCCTGGCACTGCTCCAGGCTAAAATTAATGTCGTGACTCCCGAGGCCGCCCTGAAGAGTCCCTTAAAGGGGCTTTTCTGGGGCCAGCCCCCGCGCTGTCACCTCAGGGGCATGGCATCCGTGTGGGCGGCTGCTGGCCTTTGAGCCAGGGTGGGGGTGGCACAGGGTGGGTGTGCAGCCCCCCAGCCCAGCTGTGCCGGTGGGATTTTACCCTTGTGTGGGAGAAGCAGTGCCCAAACTGGAGCACAAGTCCTCAAAACCCTGAAAGAAGTAGTTGTTTCTGAATCTGGAAATAAAGCGGCTTAGGGGAGACAGGAATCGTGTGTGTCAATATCACCCAGAGAAGTCACATTGTCCTGGGATGGCCAGGGCTCCTCGGGGTCCCTCCAGAGACCAGGAAAAGGCTTGTGGTGCCAGTCTGGATTCCTTAGGTTCCAGCTTTTTCATCCAGAGAAACTTGAGGAAATCTGAGACCAACCCACAAAACCATAGTGTTCAGAATATCTCCTCCAGGGATACTAAGCGTATTAATGAAGATTTATTTAACTTGGGCTGTATTTTGCTAATCCTCCTCAATGGCTCCTGTGAGCTCTTGGCTTTCATGATCTGAAGATTTGTTTAAAAGTAAGGATTTTGTGAAAAAAGCCCTTCACAAAATAGGGGAAGAGAGTGAGGGAGGTTTAAGTTCTTAAGGAGGAGTAGGAGAGGGATGGATGGGCAACTTCTTAAGGAGCCTGGAGGTGCCTGCACCACTGCTGAGTGTGGAAGTGGCACCGCTGAGCCTGTGAGCTTGGCTGGCATTGTGGGGGAGGTATTTTAAGGCAAAAGGCTCTGCTGCCTTCCCAAAAACATCAGTGCCTGGGCAGTGCTGTTTTTATTAAACCCTCGTGGCTCCATGCCTGGAGCCTTCAGCACTGCAGTGGGGCTGCTCCAGCCCCTTGAGCTGATAGAATACAGTGCAGAAATGGGGTTGAGTTCCTTCGTTGGGCTGAGGTGTCTCAGGCATGTTTGTGTTTCATGAGAACTTGTGATGGTGAGGGTCTGGCTGAGTGTGACTTTGGGTCCAAGGTTGCCAGGCTCCTTTAATTCTTTTTTTTTTGTTGTTTCAGTACTTTTTTCTGGAGTCAGGTTGGTGCTTCTGTCTGGAAACTGTTTCTCTTGGGATTTCAGCTGTAGTGGAAGCTGATGTGGTGATGTCCAAGGGAGTGACAGATCTGTGGATGAAAATGAGGTGAATGCAGATTGTCAGAGACCTCCTTGGCTCCTTCTGTGGGGAGAAAAAGGGCAGAGTGGAGCCTGAAAATAACATTGTGAACCCACAGGGTCCTGCAAATGCCCATGAGGCACCTATGGAGAGGGGAGAAATCCTGGAAAGGGTTATGAGAATGGTGCTGTGAGTGTTAATCTGGGCAGGTTGTTTCTGGAGAAGAGTGCCCATCAATGCCCCTGTTCTGGGCAAAAGGACACTGGAAAATCCTTCAACAGCACCAGTTCCACATCCCTGCCTCTCCCTCTGCTCCTCCACAGAAGCTGGAGGATCCCAAACCCAGTCTGGGCTGGTGCTGGCAGTACAGCCCCTCCACACTCCGAGGTTTTGGGCAGCAGCTCCAAGGCCAGACCTGCTTGGTCTGGGCTGGATCCTCTCTCAGAGGACCTGGGCAGGGCGAGGCTGGCCTGGCCTGGAGCCAGGGCCGAATTTAGGAGGCACAGCTGCTCCGCAGGGCTGTCCCTGCTCCGGAGGGGTGCGATGCCAGGCATTTGCTGCACTGGTTTTCCTCCAGTGGTCCCACCTGGACGGCCTTGCCTGGGCGCTGGGTGCCCTGCCCGCCCCCTGGCTGGGGGTCTCGGCCAGCTGCCCCCAGCCCCAGGGCGAGCGGAGGGTGCTGCAGGGGCGCTCGTGGCCGCCCCTCGTCCGTGCGGGTTTCTGGTGCCACGGGTCACTCCCTGTCTTTGGGCGGGGGCCGGGCTGCTCCCTGTGGTCAGGGCAGGCGGCTCCGGTGTCCCAGGCGTGCGAGGGGAGAATGTGCACCCGCCGGGGGCGACGTGCAGGTACTAAATGTCTCCGGCAGCAAGGAGAGGCAGGGGAATACTCTGCTGCACTGTAGAGGCTATAAATAAATGTATTTCCGAGTACTTTAATGCTGTGGATGGGACACTGTGTAAAAGTGGAGTCACACACACAGCAGAGGCAGGGGCAGGGCGCGGCAGCGGGAGGGCAGGAGACCCCTGCCCAGTGCTGCTCTGCTCCCTCCGTGTGCTCTGCTGGGCAGACCTGCCACAAAACAGAGGCCGTGGGGTTTTGTTTCACTGAAATCCGAATCTTTCATTTCGAGAACGTTTTTTAAGAAACCTGGTGAAACATTTCCCTCTGCAGAAACCAGCACTTACCATTGCCCCCCATCCCGAGCAGCCCTGTACGTGATCTCAGGGGGAATGTTGCTTTTGGGAACAGATTGCCAAGACCTGAGCAGGTTGTAAGACTGGGACTGTGGACATGGAAGCCTTCTAGAAGTCAGGTAAATAACCTGCTGCTTGGACCCAGCAAGCAAAATATATTTATTTCTCTTGAGAAGAAAAATAAAGCAGAAATAAAGCTCTCAGATATCAAAGCTCCTGTAAAAATGAACAGACCAGTGAAGGAATAGTAAAGAAGGAGAAATTGGGAGTGTTTCTATGGAGTCCTGGGAGAGCACAGGATGTGCTGTGGGGGAACGTAGAGCCAGGTAAAGTGATGCTGGTGAATTAGGTTTCAGGCCAAAGCAGGAGGAATGACTCTGTGCATAAATTCTGACCTCGGGGGATTTAATCCTTCACCCAGTTCAGTGTGTCTGAAGGGGAAGCAAATGAGGGAGTGTTCCAGGTAGTACCACGTGCTGCTGGCTGGGAGAGAGGGGGAGGGAGCAGCTCTGCCTGCAGTGGTGTTGGGCACTGGTGTCCTGCCCCCTGCAAGGGACATGGGGGCTCTGGGGTTCACGTGGTCCCTCAGGGCTCCAGGGATGATACAGAGGATGCTGAGGGCAGGGATGTGGTGGTGTTACCGCTGCAGAGGCAGCGGAAATTGTGGCTGGCAAATACAAGTTTGAGTAGAAGCTCTCTCATGTTTAATATCAATTAAAATTAAATTTCACTGAGGAAGTACAGAAGAACAGTAATTTATCATTCAAGTTTGTTTCTATTCAAGGACTCTTGCCCTTTAAAAGAGGGAGAAAGTCTATGAATATCAGATTCAGGCCCCTGTGATACACAACCACCTGATCTCTCTGCATCCTGGTCTCCATTGTAAGTGCTGGGAGAGGAGCTGGGGACCCTGGTGGGATGCTGTGGGTGCTCTGTGGGGCTGGGGGCAGGTGGGTGCTGCCCCTCTGCAGCCATGAGCCTGAGGGGGCAAGTGTGGGACCACACAGAGCAGAGTCTGGGCTGTCCTGGAGGAAATCCTGTTCTTTATTTGTCATGGAGCCCCTCAGTGAACATCAGGGAGAGCTCAGCTGCGAGTCCACACACGTGAGGCTGCACTTCATCCCATGCTCTATGACCAACAGTTCTTCCTTTTGTCTTAAATTTGAGTTATGAGCTTCCTTTTGCTCTGGACATCTTTCTTCTGAGTCGCAGGGATGCCAAGGGTGCGTCAGCTGCCCTCAGCAGCCTCGGGTCTGGGCTGTTGGCCCCTGAGGGTGGGCTGAGAGGAGGGGGAACCCTGTCAAGACTCCCAGGTGCTGTGTTTAGTGACATCACTGCCCCGGGAGCCATCTGTAGCTGCACCTCCTGTTGTGCAGCGCGTCGGGCGCTGCTTGAGCCCCTAAGTAGCTGCTGCTCACTCCCTCTCTAGCAGGTTCTGATGGCTGGGGGCAAACGCAGAACAAATGACTGTCCTGTATTGGGTAGAGGGGAGGAAGGTGTGCTGGCGCTGGAGGAGCAGCCACTCCTCTGGCTGGTGGTCAAGCAGGGCTGGGGCTGTTCCCAGCAGTGGGGTCTCACCAGCCCCAGCCGAGCCAGGCGCTTTGCAGCATTGCCCTGGATAGTGCCGAGGCAGCTCCGATTAAAAACAGCTTTGGGTAACTCGTGGGATATTGTTTCTCCTCTGCTGGAGGCACAGGACAGTTCTGGAGTGGCTTCTTTCACCTTGTGTTCATGCTACCTCCTAATCTCAGCTCTTCTCTCTCACAACAGCACTCTAAATTCCTTTGGATTTTCATTTCAAAATAGCCTCACTTGGCTTCTCCTTATCAAGAGACAGTCTTGTCTTGATTTATCACTTGTGACATAACCAACATAACTCTGAGATAATCAGAGTTAACTAGTTGGTGTGCTGCTGGTTAGAACAGGGGTCCCAGCCTGCCTTTGGCTGTCATTTATCCTGGTGGAGTTGGTTTTCCTTGCCTCCAAGGCAGGCAGCAGTAAGATGATGTCCTCCCTTTCAGAATGGAGGATAAGTATCCAGGTCCTGGGGTGGGGGGCACTGCCAGCAGGAAGGGTCCCACTCATGGCTCAGGGGAGTGTTCTTATCCAGATACAGTGAATGCCCTGGGAAACCAGGTAGTTAAAACTGTCTCACTGGCAAGAAAATGAGCCCAAACAGGGGCTTTGCAACACAGGCTTAAGGTGAGGAGAGAGTGTGTCTGTGTGCTCTGTGACGAGCACCCTCAGAGGGGGCTGGCTGCTGGCCTGGCCAGGTCTGAGCCCAGCTCCGAAGCTCCTCCTCAGGACCAAATTCCCCTGTGGCAGCGGCCTGTCCCTCTCTGCGATCAGAGCTGGGCTCTGTGTGCCCCAGGCCCTGGGTGAGCTGTGTGGGGCAGCAGAGTGCTGCTGTGAGTGCTCAGGAACAGGGAATGATGCTGCTCTGCGGGTGCTGCCGTGGCCGAGACGTGCAGGGGGTTTGGGTGGTGTTGATTGACGTTACTTGGCTGTGGCACCGCCAGCAGGCTTTTAATGCCTGCAAATAAAATCCCTTCAAGCCCTGGCGCAGGATGAGTCTCATGATAACCCAGGGCAGAATACAGAGCCTATTTCTGGCACTGGGAGCTTTACATGGGGAAGGTTTCAGCTGCTCTTCCCCATCCTGCTCTTGTTCTGACCTGTTGAAGTTCTCTTCTCCCGGCAGTGCCTGTCCAAAAGCTGAGTACTGGGCTGGGCGCAGGCTCCAGTGTGGCTGCTGACCATCTTCCCTTTCCAAAATAGCAATTGTGGAACTAAGGCTGATGCTGGGCTGTGTCCCTGTGGCACTGGTGGGGCCCTGGCTGAGCTCTGGGAGTCCCTGCAGGTAGCATTAGCCCTGATGTGGCAGTGGGGTTCTTTAAGCTAGAAGCAAAAGCTGACAAGCTTGTGAGCACCTAATATCCCAGCTTAGCATGCTGACAGCTGCTGGGAACCAGGGCTGGAGGGACTGGCAAAGATAGTAACATGAAAAGAGTTTCCTGTCTCCCTCTCCATCAGAGGGAAGTTTCATGTAGCAGTGTGTGTGATGATGTGCAACTGGAAAAACTGCTCTGGTAAAGAATATAAACCTCTTTGCCCAGCTCTGTAAAGCCAGAGTGGTTTCTCAGCCCTGAAAGTCTTTGCTAAATGTGAGAGACATTCCATTCCACGGGAGATCAACTGTCGGGAGCAGATTGTTGTTTGACGTGTTCTGCCCCAAGTCCCTTGGCTGTCCCTCCAGGGCTTCAGCAGGGTGGCACACATGTTGTGTTTCCTCAGTAAGAACCCCGGAGGGCATCCTGGATGTCTTGGGGTGGTCCATGGCTCTCCAGGGATCCTGACCATGGCTGCAGACACCAGGACAGATGTTAAACCTGAACATCTCCAGCTGTGCTGTGGAGGTGAGACCAGGGCACAGACGTCACCCTGCTGGGAGACAGTTTCCAGAGCTTCACTAGGGTTTGTGATTTTTCAGTCTGATTGGCAGCTGGGGAGGGTGGGTTCAGAGAGGAAATGAAAAATCAGTATTTATTGCTGGAATTTCTCATCAGATTTCTCCTGTCAGTCTAAACATGGTCTGTGTCCTTCCAGCCTGTCCTCCAACTCAAACAATCAGGGCTGTTGGGCCCCGGGGTCCACCCTGCGCTGAGGGGAGGGGGCTGTGTGGAGCAGCAGGTTCCCGTCTGCTCCTGCCTGTGCCAGTGGCTCTCCCTGTGCCTTGGCAATGGCTTAGCATGGAAATTGTGTGGGGCAAGGACGCGTGAGGATTTTGTGCTAAAAATAACGAAAATGGAGGAACTGACCCCTGCCAGCGTTCCTGTGGCGGCACATGCAGAGGCTGAGCAGGCTGTGCGAGTGCAGGGGCCAGGGCAGGACCCAGCTGGGCTGTGGCCCTGGGGCTGGATGTCCCCTTGGCTCTGGGAGCTGGGCTGGCTGTGCAGGGTGCTGCTGGGGCAGGGAGCACTTGTGGTGGGTGATTTTCCAACGGGGAAAGCAGGGATGTTCCTGGGGCTGCCCCCTGCCGCTGGCAGCTCCCTCTTCCCCTGGGCTGTCGGAGGCAGTGGGATGCTGCTTCAGGACTTGGGCTCCAGAGCGTGTCCCTGCAGGTCATTTCCAGGACTGTCCCAGAATTGTGGCCTCTGATGCAGGCTGATGGGAGCTGTGGGTTCCTCAGCTGCCCTGAGCACAGGGAGCTCTGCCTGGCTGCCCTGGCCAAGCTGTGGCTTGGGTTTGCAGCAGCCCCTGGGGAGTTGCCCCAGCCCAGGAAAGCTGAGCAGGGGGTGGTGTCCTGTGGGTCGAGCTGGGTTCTGCCCTGGGACAGCCCCAGGTGCCTTTTTCCCTTGGTCTCACCAGCCCAGAAGCCATTCCCACTCCTGACAATGACCAAGAGGAAGCATTACCTCCACTTTTATTTTTTTTCCCTTCTAGACCTTATTTATTGAAAGCAAAACAAAACACGTGTCTTGGACAAATATTATGACATTTCATTATTCACACTTGGTGTGATAAGTGAGCTGGTTTAGGGGCTGTGGTACATGATTTATTTGGTTTGGATGTGGATATAAATCCAGCCTGTGGAGGAAGCACCGTAACTCTGTAGGAATGCGGATGCTCTCATGTCCACTGGAGCATAGCCAGTACCCAGTACCTAATTTGTGGTGTTTTAATGCAAACAGGGCACACAAATCCATTTGTAACGTTGTAGGAACCAGGTGATTTCAGCAGTGTCTAAGAAGCTCTGAGTAGTGGAAGGTGCATGTCAGATCATTAGATGGAGATGGGAAATTCCATTTAAGATAAACATTTATTTAGTGCATAACATTATTGATTGCTCTGCTCAGGATGAAAGGGAGAAATAGAATAAATACTCTTTATTTTTTTGCATTGCCTTTGTCTTACAGACAAGCTTTTGGGATTTTGGCCGCACACAAACATCCAGAGCAGTGTGGTCAGTGGGAGGGAGGCGCAGAGGGGCCTGGCCAGGGGCGGTGCCAGTGACGATCCCGTTCCCACTGTGCTTCCCCCTTGTCTCGCTGCTTTCAGGTGAGATGCCTGTCTGGGCACGGCTCTCCTGGGAGGGCTCTCCTTGCATCAGTGCCCCTCTGGGATCGGGACAGGGAGCGTCTGTGCCCAGGCCTGACATAGCTCCTTCTTCCATGACTCCTATCTGTGCCTCAGGTGTAATTTTGGCTCAGAGATCCTGGGGTCTCCAGGGTGGATACAGCTGCTCTGTTTGGCCAGCTGTGCTCTAGGAAGGGAAGGGTTTTAGCTGCAAGACAAGCTGTTGAAGGCTGGAAAACCCAACACGTTTTGGTTGTACTTTGAGTACACAGGAGCTGAACTCTGTGAGGTGCTGGTCCTTCTGCCGTGGGTGAAGCTGCTCAGTGATCCCACTGGGGCTTGGCCATGCTGGGACCTGTGAGCCTGTTCCAGGTCTGCACTGGGGCTTTCCAGGAGTTAACACTGCACTATTTGTGTCTTTATGGGTGTTGCTGACTGGGACTATTTATGACAGAATGAAAGGAATTATTATTCATGACTTCCCCTGACTGTGCCATATAAATCAGGAGTGGCTGTGGCAGTGGGCCCTTGTTCCAGCCACAGTGTGGCAGTTGCTCAGATGTGGCTGGACAGTCTTGATGCACAAATTTAAGCTTTCCTGAAAGATCTCTGCTGCTGCCTTCAGCATGACAAGCCAGTCTGTGTGGTTGCAGGGATACAGCCCTCGGTGCACACAGTCTGATTTCAGGCCTGAAGGACGTCTTGGGATGGACCTGGGTACTGGAACCCTGCACGAGCGGGGCTGGCACTGCAGCAGCCCGGCACGGGGACACAGCTCTGCTGAGCACGGGCGCAGCTGGACATTGCCACCAAGCCCTGCCTGAGCCATGACAGGGCTGACCCCCTCTGAGGGGCCACAGGAGACAAGGAGGAGGCAGCAGGGAAGGTGAGGGTGGTGTAAGTGCCTTCACTGCACTGCTCGGGGCGGGTGTCCCATGACAGAAGAGCTGTTGCTTTGTGGGGATGCCCAGGAGGAGTGGTGACACCCGGAAGTGGCCGGGCTGCAGGGACATGGAGCTGTGCCCACCTTGTTCTGGGGCTGGAGATCTGGAGTGTCAGCAGTGCCTGATGGCCCCATCTGCACCGGGAGAGGAAGGAGCAGCTGCGGGGGCTGCTGGAGAAGCTGTGGCTGGACCACACTGAAGTCAAGGCAAAAGATGGCCAAAAATAGAACAGGAAAATGAATTGTTAATGATATAATAGATGAGAGGAAAAATAGAAGAGGGTCAACAAGATCCCAGCTATGTCAGAATCAAAAGGGATTATGTTTGTGTGTGTAAATCCCCCATTGGAACTGGATTCCATATGTGGAAGAAAAACAATGCTGCTTTTCTCCTTCCACACACTATTTCTGGTCCTCTCTAAAGTCATGCCCCAAGACTCATTGGTATTTCATGAAGAACATGATCAGCTTTCAGTTCAAGCAGTGCCAGAGTCCAGAAAAATAGACACTGCAAGAGCCATGTGATTGAACAAATGTTATTCTTTCCCTTGTTTTTATAATGAGAAAAAGAATTTGGCAAGAAAACTTTATCACTTAAGACTGACATCTCCCATCATTTAAGCCCTACTGCTTAGATATGGAGAGGGGAAGCTGCACATCCCTGAAAAAAAGCAAAGCGTGCTGGAGCCTCTGGAGTGCAGTGAGGGAGCAGGGGGAGAGCCTGGAGCCTCTGAGCTGGGGCCGGGTGCCTGGGCTCACCTGAGCTGTGGGGAGATGATGCTGTGTCTCCCTGTGGAGAGGAGCTGATGTGTCCCTGCTCTGGCCAAAGCCAACTCCACGAGCTGGGATTCACCAGCTCATCTTGGCGGTGGAGGTGAGGGGTCCAGGGGTGTGCAAGGTCACATCCACACTGACCTGCCCCTCCTGAGGAAGTGCCAGCAGCAGTAGATGGTAAGTTCAACCAACCCTGTCCCCCGTGATGAGGAGTCGCCTGAAGCCCAGCTGTGATTGTTGATGTAGAGCCTTTTCCTGGAAAAAGACAAAATTACTCGTCTTTGGGACACGGTGGTTATAAGCAGAAGGGCAACATTTTCCAACATTCTTTTCCCAGAGAAATATAAATACACGTGACCATCTCATGTGCTCGTGCCGGGTTTGCCATGTTCCTGGCTGCAAATGCCCTTCCCCCACTGCACCTGAGCAATCAAAACCCCAGACTGACATTTTCCGCTCAATTTTTCCCAATGAAACCATGAATGCTTTGAGGATGGATGCTGGGAGAAGGGATGGCTTTGTTTGCACAACTCTTAGGAGTTCCAGGTTTGCTGTAGCTCACAGGCAGCTTGAGGGGGGCTCTGCCCCAGGGCCAGGTGTCTGCTGAGAGCCGCTCTCCTTTGCTCCCTGGGTTTTTACTCCGTGTGTTCCACTCTGTCCTCCCACCTCTTTGACTAAAACAAGGTTATTTGTGACCACCTTGCTGCTGGGGGGCTCTCAAACAACCCTGGAGCTCTGGGCAGTTTCAGGTCTCTGCTTTGGGAATCCACCTGACACGTTTTGCAGTTTGGCTCCAGTCTCCAGTTTGTGAAGCAGCTGTGGCTGAGGGAGAGCTCCTGGATTGCTCTGTGCTGCTTTGGATTCAGCCCTCAGCCCTCCTTTTACTGCTAGAGGTTTGGAGACTGTATTGTCGTTTGCAGTCTTTGTAAAAAGGCTGTAAAATGAAAATAATACCAGTGACCCTCTGAGGCTTCGAGCTCAAAGCCTGCTGGAGGTGGAGCTGGGAGCTGCAGCAACAGGTCCTGATTTGCTCTCCTGGGTTTTGCCTCCAGAAAGTTATGATGGCAAAGAGTCTCCCGGGAGATCCAGGAGAGGAGGAGGGAAGGGTGCTCGCCTGGGCTGCTGGGGTTGGTGGTATGTTTACAGCATGGGAATGGTGATGGAAATCACAGAATGGTTTGGGTTGGATGACACCTTAAGGATCATCCAGTTCCGACCCCCTGCCGTGGGCAGGGACGCCTTCCATTAGAACAGTCTAAACAATATCCCATCCATCCTGAGCACTTCCAGGGATGGGGCATCCACAGCTCAGCTGGACCCACCTCGGGATTCCTCTCCAAGCCTGGGTTGCCACAACATGGCTTTATTCCTTTAGGAAGAATGTTTTTGGATGTGCAGAAGACCAGAGAGCTGGGGTTACTGCCGAGCTCTTCCAGGTGCTCTGAGGAGAGCAGTGCCTGGCACTGGGACTGTGCTGCGTGCTGAAAATAGCATCGCTCAGGTCTGGAGAGGGGGCAGCTCGTGGAGCCTGAGGTGAGGCTTACAAGGAATGCGAGCTGTCAAGAGCAGAGCAGGGTGTTTGGAAACACCACCCTCAGCTTTCCCGGTCGCTGTGGAACCCAGGCATCGGGTCCCTGTTCGTCGACAGGCCAAGGCTCCTTTTATAGTAAAAGCAAATATTGGAGGGGCTCGGGGCCAAACGCCACGGTTTGTGTCAATCTGCACTGCTGGCCTGGCTTCCAGAGCTCTGAGCCCTCAAATCCTGACCAGAGGGCGGAAAGGGATAATGGTTGGCACCTGTCGGAGCTGGGCTGTGGCACCACCAATCCCCAGGGTCTGGAGCAATTTCTCCTTCCCTGTGGCTGTTACATGGACATGGCTACAGTTCCTCTTCCTTTAAAATGTCGTTAATGAACTAAGGCATATCCCAAAGGACTGATGCTGACCACGGTGTCATATCCCTCCTAAAACTACTGACTGGTCATCTTCTGCTGGGTGTAGAACACAGAGGAGGAGGAAGGACAGATGTAAGCACTTCTGGCTTTTTTTTGGACAGTTTAAATGAAGTGGTGGCTAGAGCAGGCGTCTAGAAGAGTGCAGAGTAAGGGCTGGGACTTTAAACTTTCTCCTGTGTAGAACTCCATGAAATTGTCTTTATTTTTAAAAAGCTTTTGTACAGAATCTTTAAGCGAGGTGAAAGGAATGTTTCATAAAGGTGACTGGAGAAGAGATCTGCTCTTAGGAGCTTTGAGTAAAAAATAGTTGTTGCAATCGATATGCCAGCCTTTAATATTTTATCAAACTGGAATTATTTAACTGGAATTTTGACTTGGATCAATAGGGTATGGAAGACTGTAGGAGCTGGACATGTGGGATTTTGATGATATCAAAATAGTTCAAACTTTGATTTGGAAATGATTTTCCACTTGAAAGTACTATATTTTGTACTTTCCATAGCAAACAGCACACCATGAAAAGCCTAAATGTTTGAGTGATGTTTTTTCTGGGATCCAGAGGGATTTTCTCATCTGAAAGAACCCAAACTTTCAAATCTTTCATCACGTTTTTCAGAAAAAGATGTGAGGACTCAAGGTCTCGACTGACGCCAGAGGGCCGGAGGGCTTTGCATCCCTGTCCCTGCATCCCTGAGCTCGTCCCAGGCGCTCCCTGATGCCCTGCACAGGGGCTCTGGGGAATAGGGATGAGCTCTCAAACTCTGGGAAGGAGGAGTATTTCAAGAGCAGTCTTTGAAGCACGGGGCAGATTTCTGCTCCTGGCTACTTTTTCCATGACAACTTCACGGCATCGAGGTTGTGCTGTGGGAAGCACATCGCTCTGGAGAGCTACAAGGAGGAAAAGAATTGGATATTTAGTGTATCATGAGAAACCCACGGGCAAAGGCAGCACAGGGAGACGCTGTCGGTGCTGTTGTGCTGTCTCGCAGCACCATCTAGTGAGGCCTGCCCGAGAGAGAGCATCCGCTTCCTCCTCCTCGAGCATCCTCCTCCTCCTCCACCTCAGCCCCAAGAACAGCCTCCTCCTTTTCCTGGCTCCCGTTTTCCTTGGGGAAAGTTGGATCTGTTAGACATGCCTCCTAAAGCAAACAGCCAAATTTTGCTGTGGTTTCCTCGAGCCTGGCATGGGTGTTTTTCCCAAGAGCAGCCAGTGGAGCCTTCTGCCAGCCTGGGCTGTGGGAAGCAGCTGGCCAGGAGCTTTGGGCTTAGCAGGAGGGGATGGAAACAGGATGGAAAGCTGGCAGTGGCCTCAGGGAATGTGCTGCACTTGTTCCTTAACAAACAGGGCTGCATGTGTGGATTTGCAGGCAGAAAAAGGGGAGAAAACAATTCCCTGAACTGCAGTAATTCGTCTGTTATCCATTCTGCAGGGGTGTTTGTGTTGAAGCAGAGGAGAGGATACACCTGACTTTGGTGAGGATGGTCCTTTTAGAGCCCCAGTATCCTGGAGACACTGTTTGTAAACGTCCCCCCCTCTCCCCGCAGCAGGGACATTTTATGGACCTGAACTTGTAGGAGCCAACACAGCTCCCAGTGCTGGTGGTGGGTGTCCAGCCCAGGCAGTGACCCAAGGCAGTGACAGCTGTGACCCTGCCCAGCGATGCACAATGTGATTTTCATCAGCGGAGACTTTAAGATGCAAGAATTTATCCTTTGGGAGAAGTGCATCTGCTGTGTATGGGATCAGAACCTTCCGGGGCAGAGCATCCCTCAGGGCTCCCTCAGGGCTGCAGAAGCGCTGGCAGAGATCCCATCATTTGTTCCCTGCCCTGCCAGGTGCCACTCCTGGTGCTCCTGGGTCCCTTCCCTCCTCCTTGCACGCCAGTGCCATTGCCACTGAGCTTTGGGAGTGTTTCCAGGGGTCTCTCCTGCTGAGCCCCTCTTTCACACCAGCAGCTGACCCTCCCGTGGGACCGGAGCCTGGCATATAATATCCTGATATTCCAGCTGCAGATGCCAGAGCACGTGTTTGTTTTAAACTCACTGGACTGTTATTTGCAGTTCTGTATTTTTGGGGAAGATTTCTGATTCATGCACCTGTCCTGCCAGAGTTATTTTTACTCAACAGAACAAGCAGTTATTGGTACACTGTTATGTTTATTGCTTCTTTCCTTCTTGGCTTAATGATAAGAAAAGATAACTCAGGCCCTGGCTTGAAGCACTGCTGTTCTGCTTGGACTAATAATTGTATTTTAATGGCTCCAGATAAAGGATCAGCTCTTGGTTTTGGCAAAGAGGTGCTTTTACTCCTTGAAATAGTCTGTAGAGTGCGTTTTAAAAGGGCAAGTGCCATTAAAAATTATTTGTACCCACCCAAAGGAACAAAACCCAACTGTTTGTACTCCTGGGGTAAATAATCAGGAAGTGTAGTGATAGGGAAAGGAGTAATGGATTCAAACTGAGAGAGGAAAAATTAGAGAGAAATTCTCCCGTCTGCGATTCTGTGGTAGAGGCAGCCCCGTGAAGGCAGGAGTGCAGTCGGGCTGCCCTGGGGGTTTGGGCAGGCTGGTGGCCGCCCATGTGCCTCCGTAGGGAAGCACTGAGATGGAAAGATAAAACAACGACGTCACTGGACAGATTTTAGTGCTGATGGCTGGAGCAGAGAGCGTCAGGACGTGCCTGAAGGTCGGTCACGTGAGGGGGTGCTGAGGTGTTGATAAGGACTAATATGAGCCAATTTTGTGCTGAAAGTGCTTCTCTAGTATCTGTAAATATTATTTTAGTGAACTGTCCATCTGTAGTCAGCTCGCTGCTGTCATGTCAGGTGGTTTTTAGTGCTGTGTTTGGATTAGAAAGTGTTTTTCAGCTGTTTGGAGGGGTGGGCACCAGTGGGGAGGTGACGTCTGGCAGAGGAAAGGACTTGTCTCAGGGGCACGGGGGCCAGGGAGAGGGTCCCAGCAGCTTGTCCTGAATGGGGGTGTGGCTGCCTGGAGAGCTGCGTGCACTGATGTCTGTGGTGCCAACACGTTCAGAGCAAAGCGAGCCTGGAACCACCAGACTCTTATTTTAGTTATGACATCACAAATCCTTTATTTTTGCTCCAAAACATAATGGATTTCAGGTTTCAGGTTTCATAACGGGCAGGTTCATCTTGTCACAGGGTAACCTGCGGGAGAGGCGCCCGAGCTCACCCAAACCTGGCAGCAATGCCAGCGGTACCTGACTCTCCGGGTCAAATGACACATGAGAAATTGCCCTTTTTGGTTACGACGGGGCAGGACACTCTGTCCTGGAGCCTCTCGGGGCACCAGCCGGAGCGGGGGCAGCTCTTGCTTTGTTCACAGACAGCTCCAGCCGCAGCACGATTCTGGCCACCTGTGCTCATCCCCAAATCCCGCTGGTTAATGCTGTTAAGCATAACCCATCATCCTATTCCACAGAATCAAGATTTTCCTTTGCTGTTGGATTGGGGTTTTTATGTGCCTTTTTCCGGTGAAAGGGGACAATTCGGGAACAGTTATCAGGATCCAACAGGCTTTTGTACAGCTTTGTTTTCCTTTGTATCAGGCTGTTCACATGCACTTAAGGGTGTGAACACTCCCGAGCAGTCACGCTTTCGAGCCCTTTAGTGTTATTCTCGGCAGTTTTTAACTGCTCGCACATTTCGTAGCGCAGAAATAGAAAAGAAGCACTTTCCACAAGTGTCTCCAAAGAACAGGAGCGGCAGCAGCGAGCCCCTGGCACTGCCGTACAAACGGATGCCACGCTGACGAGCCTCTACTATTTTTGTGCAGTTGTACTTCTTGCCGGAGCTATTAATGAACTGTATTTTCAAGTAATAGGTTAAAAATAACTGTTTCCAGAACCAAACTCTCTTTCACCGAGCGTCAGCACGTGTGCTTGTGCAGTCGGTGCTTGTGGAAGGGGAGGAAAGGGTTGGCACAGGGCTGTGCCGGCTCTGTGACCTAAAGGTGTTGTTGCGCGTTGCAAAGCCAGTGATCCCAGTGGATCCAGGGCTTAATCCCTTCCAACTCAAACCAGATTCTCATTGCTTGTGAACTAATTGGCCAGTGGCTCCCAGATTGCCTGAGGCACTTTCTCCACCACTTGAGGATGATGTTCCTGTTTGGTCTGGACATGATTGAGATGCTGAATCCATCTTAGTGATTTGTTTTTCACTAGGAAATTCCTGCAGTGCTTCTTGCTCACCATCCCTTGGGAATCTGTGCTCCTACATCTCAAGAGCAGCCTCTCCTGCATGAGGGATGTGACATTTCCAATCAAGCACGTGGGATTTTACTTTCATGGGAAGAAATAATGGAGCAATCCCCAGAAGAGGGGGAGCATGCTCACATTAAAAAAGATCAGATAAACAGCTGGTGGATGACATCCTCAGTCTCTCTCTGTGCTGGGTGCTGTGGCCAGGCTGGCATCTTCTGCCTCCTCCATGTGCTCTTTTCTTGCCTAGAAGGAATTTTTGTAATCTGTTGCTGTATGAAGGTCACTTTCATAGGCTGAGTAACATCAAGAATTTCTCTGTTGGGCATCAGTGATTGCTCCCAGTGGTTATTTTTAGAGTGGTACATGAGGAAATGAACAGCCCATGTCCCACGAGCAGAATGAAAATAAGTTGGAAACTTAAAGGAAAAGGCCAACAGAGTCAGGGCCCTGCCCTCGCCTCTGTGGTCCTGTCCCTTACAGGTGTGTGTGTGTGTGCAGTTCTGAGCTCTGCAGCTTCTCCCCTGCTTCCAGACAAAGTGCCTGGAGCTTTGGAAAGCTCCTGGAGCCTTTCTCCTGCCTGGTTGCTGAGCCCAGTGTGGGCCGGCTCTCCATGTGTCCGTGTGTCCGTCCATCCACCAGCACTACTCTCCGTGCCGATGCCGCAGGATGAGAGCTGATGTCCCCGGTCACCTTCTGACCTCCAGGGCTTGTGGTGGCCAGTCCAGGGCTTGTGGTGGCCAGTCCAGGGCTCTCCCGGGCCACAGAGGGAGCTGGGGATCTGCAGGGCTTTGACACGTACACAGGGTGTCAGTGTCGCTCCATTCCAGCACATGGAGTGAGCTCCGGGAGAGCAGGACTGGGAAAGGACAGCAAATACAGTGCTCTGGAGGCGCCTGTTCGGTCTCTGCATGCACTGCCCAGCCTCGGCGCTCCCTTGGTCACTGGCGTTTTGCTGGAATTCGAGTGACCCGAACCCGAACCAGGATGTCCCCTGATGCCCTCTGTGCCCGCGGGACGGCTGGGTGACCGTGAGGGGTCATCTGAGGCAGAGACGTGTGCAGGACAATTCACTCCCCTGTGACCTCCCTACTGGCAGTGACAGCAGCTGCTGAGCCCGGAGGTGCCAGGTGAGAAGGGCAGTCCCGCGGAACACAGGCCGTGCCCCATGGAGCCCTCGCTCCTGCACATGCCTGCCCAGCTCGCAGCTCCCTGTGCTCCTGGGCTGCTGCTCCTGCAGACAGATGTTTTGGAAAGCGATTGGTTTGACATCTGGCTGTGCCTCTCCCTGCTCGGAAAGTCACCGAGCCCTCGGACACACGGGGAGCTGCCCCAAGCAAAGGAGGGGTCCCTGCTGTGGGCCCGCGGCTCCACTCGACTGGGGCTGTCCCCGTGCTTTGCTGGAATGCCGCTGGGATGAGCTGGGTCGGCAGCAGCTCCTGGCTGGGCTGTGGGGGTGTTTGGAGTGCTCGCCTGGGAATGGCTTGAGCTGCTGCAGCCGAACCTCCCTGCAGCTGTGAGCAACATCTGCCTGGGATTTTACCTGGCTTCGATCCCTTGGCTGAGCTTTCCCAAAGGAGCAAAGCCCCTGCCGCTCCCTCTGGGGCAGGTGGGTGAGCCAGGACCCCTTCGTGTGGCACAGGTGAGCAGCTCTGGGAGCCTGGTTCAGGCACATCCCTTGCAGACAGCTCGGCACAGCGGGGCAGGGGTGAGCCCTGGCACCAGCCCCCCCCGCTCCCGGGGACGGCGAGGGGCACCTCACTGCAGTTCTCATTTTCTGGATTTTGCCTCATTATGTGCCAGGTAAAATAGTCAGAGATCTCTTCTTTTTTGTCATTTTTTTCCTCTATAAGTTTGAGGATAACTCTTGCCACAGCCTTTTCCAGAAGCAGTGCTGGATAATCTTTCCTATTTTAAAGGAAATTCCTTTTCTGACATTAGCAGAACATTTGTTTGTGTGACAGTTCCCATTTAGCTTTTGACAAGCTCTGTAGCTGGTCAATTTATTTTTCTTTTTAAATGAAATGATGAATAAAGAAAAAAAATTACTTTCTTTTTTTCAGGACTACACAGACATTTGCCTTTGTGAAATAATTATTATTTATGACTCCTTTAATGGTTGTGCAGCACAATTTTATGGCTTTGGATTGTGTCCTGTTAGGAGCAGGATTTTATCACTGAATCTAGATGCAGGAAGTGTGTGTGTGCACAATGCAAGATATCCCAAATCCCCGGGCAGCTCCGTGCAGGAGTAGCCTCCTGCTGTCAGGAGTGTCACCGATGCCGCAGTCCCGGCCAGTCCCGGCGCGGGAAGTGCCACGGGGCAGGTCAGGAAGGAGCTGGGTGTGTTCCTCTTCCTCTAAGCTTGGGGGTCACCTGCGCTCGTTATGAGGGTCGGGAATCTGAGTGCAGGTTCCCCCTTCGCCACCCTGCATCCCAGATCCGCTCGTGCTCCGTCCTGTTCCCAGCTGATGCTCCTGAGTCCCTGAGCAGGGATGTCAAAATCCTGCCCAGGCAGCAGAGACGTCTTACCCCGTCTGCTGCCCCCAGCCCACGAGTCCGGGCGGTGAGGGGAGCAGGGGAAGTTTCCTCCGCGCGGTGGAAGGGAGGCGAGATCTCGGGCGTGAAATGCAGCAACTGGTCCAGAGCCCTTCGGGAAGGGCGTGGCGGGACGGGGGCGGATGGAGCCGCCCGGGGACGGGGTCCTGAGACGGGGCTGGACGTATCCATCGGGATGGCAGCACGAGCCGTCGGAGCTGCTCCTCGGGCCGGCTCCGCAGCGCCCGGCTGGACTCGCAGGTCTCACGGCCAGCGCAGCCTGGAGAATTATTACCACCCTCGGTTTTATCCAAACAATGATCTTTAAGGGAGGAAAAAAGAGAAGGGACTAAAACTGCTTTGTTTATGCGGCTCCATTAAGTTTGGAATAACAGAGATGGTATCGCATAACCGTGGCACTCACTCTAAAGCATGAATCCGCTGGGGCTAATGATGGCTTGAAGAGCCTTAATGAATCAGTTGTTAACTGCTGCTAATCCGCTGCCGTCGGGATGCTCCTGCATCTGTCAGAGCACGGGCAGCAGCATCTTCAGAGCGGCACTCGCCTTCCTGCCGTTGTGGGGGGAAATTGGGATTGTCCTAATTAGAGGCACAAATACATTCTTTGACTAATTCCGCATTTACAAATAGATCATGGTGATCCCCATGGAGGTCTGATTTCAGAACTATTTATGCCCGGATATTGCATGTACAGGGTTATCAAGCAGCTGATGTGGGACTGCACGTAAGTTAGGCAGGATTGGCTGTTGTCCTTGGAAATTAGGGAGCATTTGAACATACTCAGGCTTTGGGAAAGAGCCTGGAGGCAGTTTCAATGTTTTTAAAAAACCCTTCAGATTTAGCAGTGGGAGAAGCAGCTGCTGGGGGAAGGTGCCAGTGGATCCTGTTGGGGCACATTGTCAACAGAGCCAGTTTATAATCCCACCTGCCAGCCTAGGACCAGCAGCCTCTCCCTGTGTGTGCTGGTTTTGGCTGGGGTAGGGTTAGTTTTCCTCACAGAGGCTGGTGTTTGGGATTTGGGTTGGGATAGAGTGCCTTGCTTTTCTTAGCAGCTGGTTCTTAGTTGCTGCCTGGGGTTAAGCCATGACACGGAGCTGTCCCACACCATGGCAGCACCAACCTCTGCCTGCAGCGTGGGCCCTGTTTGGGGCACTTCTGCACTGTGTGGTCAGGGATGGACACACTTTGGGACCTGGAGCTTTGCATTTATTCTGGTGGTGCCCAGGTCTTGTCTTAATGTGCTGGTAACAGGTGTAATAAATGTGTTTGTGCCAGACAAACCCTTGGGTGGTTGGGTTTGTTCGTGCAGATGTTCCCCATCGTTGGCTTTTGGAAGCAGAGATCCCCCTGGCCCTGCAGAGCAGCACTCGCCACCTCCTCCTGCATCCTCCAGCAGGTCAGGGGGATGTGCCATCCCCTCCCACCTGCTGCCCACCCTGCCCCCGGGGCTGGCTCATGGGGGTGATCAGTGAGCTTGGGTAGACTCAATAAGATGTTCAGAACAGTCACTGATTTAATTTTTTATTTAGATGTGATCTTTAGCAAATGAAAAAGAAATTCTAATTATATAAAAAAAATCTTAATTACCAAGTGAAATACCAGGGAAATAATTTTTCAGAAATGTATTGAAAGATGAAGGTGATTTGGGTTATTATTGCTCCTTTTACATTTTCAGAGCCCTGGCAGACATTATTTATTACCACTATTTTTATCGTAGTAGCTAATTTTGAATAAACATTAGGATTGTTCTCCATCTGATCTTCACTGGAGTGTTGCAATCCCTGTGGCTGCTGTTATAAATGTGATTGCAGATGCAAGGGCTCAGCTAGAACATACTGTCTCCACACACAGGAAAGAGAAGGTTTCACAGGAAAAATGCGAGTAAACCCAAAGACCAAAATAAACTCAAGTGAGATGGTTTGATTTTCCATATGGGCTGTCTAAACCAGCTCTGTGGCAAATTTCTGGCTGCCACTTAATTGCAGGCTCTAATATCCCCTTCCCAGTACTGGAGGCACTCTGTGCACTGGATGAGCAGCCTGCAGCCCTGTGGGGAGCAGGTCCTCAAGCCTCCTCTCCCTGCCCAGTCCCTGGCACTGTGTGGGGCTTCTGCCAATCCTGGCTGCCCCATTGTGGATTTTCGCCCCCTCCCGTTGTCATTGGCCAAAGACCTTCTGATTAATGATCAGCATCTTTTGGAGGCAGCTGGGGGGTGGTTCTCTCCTTCTTTTTTGGCAAACCTTTGGCTTCAAAGCTTTGAGACTCCAGAGCATGAGGGAGGTGAGGCAGGTTTCCCTACACAGCACAAGAAGCACCTTCAAAGTCATTCCTTCCCATATATACATATGCATGAACAGGTATGTGTGTGCTTACAGGTGGAGTTGCCCCCTCTAAGGCTTGGAGCTGGCCAGTGGGGCTTAGTCTTGTTTGGGGGTTAAACCTTCAAACCTTTAGTCTTGTTTGAAGGGTTAAAGTGTCAGTCCCTCCTGCCCCCCTGCCTGAGGCCCTGCACCTGGGCATTAAAACCTCAGGGACACCGGACCCCAGGCCTGACATGGTGCACCTGCAGAAGGTGAGTGGTTGAGAAGGGCAGCAGAGAGCACAGAGAGAGCTGCGAGAGGCTCCCGTGGGTCAGGCAGCGAGGGGTGGTGGGCAGCGGGGACAAAAGGGTGGGAGGGGTGCCCATCCCGGAATGCTGTGGGCACAGGGGCTGGGCCTGGGACAGCAGCAGTAGCCAGGCTGAACCCCAGGGCCCTGTCCTGTGCCCCGGTGGCCATCCCTCACGGTGCTAGCAGTGAGGTGCAGCTCGCAGCCATCCCCCAGGCAGGGTCCCGTGCCCTGGGAAGGCTGGACCTGAGGCTGTCGGAGGTGCCTTTGCTGCTTGGGATGACCACATGACACTGTCAGGGTAGAGAGGAAAAAATGGGGTGTTTTTCTTCTGAGCCACCAACTGCGAGGGCCCAGACAGTTTGGATAAGCTTTCGAAGCGATCCAAATAGCCTAAATAATCATCAGGCCAGATTCCTGCTGGCCCCAGCAGTTGCTAGTGGTAGTTCCGAAACAAATACAAACCCAGTTTGCTTTCAGAGTCATTCTTGAAGCACGAGAGAAACTTCACCCTCTCCACTGCTGCTGCCAGAGGCCAAACAGAGACCCCTTTTAAACAGCCCCCTGACCCTGCCTGGCAATTGGGTGTCCTCTGCCTGAGATATCCCTGGGATATCCGTGCAGGAGCCATCTCGGGGCCTCGTGTCTGGTTCCTGCAAAACGCTCAACGCCGCCCGTGTGCCTGTGCTTGAGGAGAGGCTGTGGCTGCCCGTGTCTTACCTGGGCACAGGTGGGGGTAGCTGGAGGCAGTGGTGCCATCACCCCTCCCCACACGTCCTCCCTGTGCCAAGCCTTCACCCAGCCAAGGTGAATGAACATCCTGGGATGAAGGCACACCTGGAAACGAGGGACTGGCACCCGGAGCCGGCTGTTGGCTGTGGGGTGGGACTCCAGCCATTCCTGGTGGATTTTAATAGAACTTCAACTATATTTAGATGAAAAATAAATACATTCTTGGCTTGCACACACTTTTTGATGCCTGATGAATGAGCAGGACCTCTTCCACAGGAAACTATCACATTCCTGGGGCTCTGCCGGGCGCAGGGAGCGGGCCCTGCCAGCCTGCGCTCGGTGTCGTCACTGCCGAGAGCACTGGCCATCGCTGTTATTAATAGCTGCACTAGTATTTATTGTTAGTGCTGCGTGGGAATGCGGAGAGACACTTGGTGATGCTGAAATCCTTAGCCTGTGTGCTTGTGAGGCCCTACTGGGTGAGGGCAGAGGGACCCTGGCTGGGCTGGACTGCCACAGATACTGCCTGGGGACAGTACCTGAGCCATCCATCCCCTCGTGTTCCCCGGCACCATGACTAGGGATGCTCGGGGCCTTGGCTGGCTCCTGAATTTCTCCTTATGGACTTGCTGCCCAGGAATTCCTGCAGTGTGATCCTGAGCACACCACCCCAAGTGTCTGTGCAGCTGCCTGGAGTACAGCTGCAGCGGGGGCACAGTGTGGCTTTGCTTACATTGGCTGTTCTTCCAGTCCTTCAGCGTCTGAGTAACCCCTCGGTGAGACCCCATCTGCACCCAAAGGAAACCTTGCTGGATGAGTCCAGATCTTCCCCCACCACCCCCCTGGACCTGGGTCTTGGGAGATTTATAAATCAATTGCAATCTTTGGATGCTGCAGCCCCTAAATGCAATTTAAGTCAATAAATATGACAAGGTGGCAGTGCCCGTGCTGTCAGCTCAGCCCCTCCTGCTCTTGATATCAGGGGAGTGCAGAATGGCAGAGGGATGGAGGTGGGGGGATTCCCAGTGGGAATCCCTCTGCAGCTTCATCCTTCCCCAGGGTGCTGAGCACACCGGGATAACCCAAACAGCTCCTCCATGCCAGGAGGGATGGAGTCTTGCACAGAAGCCCAGTAGCTTCCCAGTGGCTCCCCCGCTGTGATCCAGCCCTGGAGCTGGTGTAGGATCCGCACCCTTTCCCTCTTTTTCAGCTTGGTCCAGCTTCTTCCTTGTGTTTGGCTTCAAACACCTTTAAAATCACATTTCTTCTGTCGCCCAGAACAGGTTCATTGCTCTGTGTTGAAAAGCCAAAATCATGCTGAAGGAACTCCCCAAAAAACAGTCTCTTCCCAGGAAAAAAATTTCTCACAGCATTGATGTGTCCATCTGTGCCGGCACCAGGATCCTTCCCACGCTGACCTCTGGCCCAGCCTGCATTTGGGGAGGAACGGGCTCTGGCTTAGGCTGATTTTCTCTCATCTTTTCAGGTCCTGGAGGGATTTTTTGAGCATTGGGACTGCACGGGGCTCTGGGCTCTCAACATGGTAATATCATATCTGTGTTCTGCGCTTGCTGGCCATCAGTCCAACTCCCATTTTAGGACATATCTTCCCTAAATTGCTGCCTTATTTGGCCTTTCCCTCTGTGATTCCGGTGACATCACCCACCAGGCAGTCAGTTCCAGGGCCTTCGGCCGGCAGGACCCCACGAGGAACCTGTGGGGGGAGATGGGGCACGGGGTCCCCTCCCGGAGGGATCTGGGGACAGCGGGGCCATGGGCCTGGAATGCGGCACGAGCACGGGGGGCTGGGTTTGGAGAGGAGCTTTAAGCCTCCCTGCACAGGGGGTGCCGGATGCTCTGGCTCTGTGGCACATCCTGCATCCTGCCCGGGCACCGGGGCCACCCTGGGTCACCCACCGAGCCCGTCACACGTGTCCCCATCCCCACGGGCTGTCACAGCCACGCACGGATGCCGAGGCAGCTCCGTCCCAAGGGGAACAGCGGTCCCCAGGAATGTGTGACAGTGACACCAGAGTCTTAACTGCCAATTATTTACCCCTGGGAACAGATGTTTTCCCACGGGGACAAGCCAGGGAACTGCCACCAAAGTCAGTTGGCATCAGTGGGGGTCTTCTCCGTGCCCCCATCCGAGCTCCAACACCGTGCTGGGGCAGCTCGGCTGGGATGACGTGGGAGAACCAGCCCATTTCCCTGGGATGCTTTGGGACAACTGCATTTATTTCCCTGCTCTGGAACTTTCTTCTTGCCATGTCAGAAATTCACCGTCCAACTCATCTCCTTCTGGCTGAAACTCCTCTATTAAAAAAATGTTATGCCAAGAGCTAATTAGAAATAAAAAGACTAATTTTGAAAAATCAGATGAAGGGGGATATTTCTGGATTAGGGATATTTCCTGATTGCGTAAATGCAAACAAAACAAAACTTGCATATTAATGGCTCTTCAGAGATAAACCAATTTATTTTGCTACATTCAGGAATGAATCTGAGTCATTTTATTACCAGAAGTTGTGTTGCCAGCTCGTGCTGCTGATATTTCTGGGGATAGAATGCTGGAGGACTGTTGAGTTTGGGAATTCCGTCAGCTGGACCAGGACAGCCAGGCCCAAATTTTCCAGTGTAAACTGCTCTGACTGTTTATGAGAACCAATTCATCATGAGAAGAGAACTAATTTATAATTTTATATATTAATTTCTAATTTTCTATACTATTTGTGTGGAAAAACATAAAGAAAATCTCTATTTGAGGCAAGATTCATGAAGCAGCAGCAGGAATGATGATAATCCCTTTGGCAACTCCGTGGGGGTTGGAGTCCCCTTGACTTCTTGCATCTCTTTTTGACATGGAACCACTCAGATGGTGAAGGTATCGGCTGGCCACACTTGTCCTGCTCTATGGAAAACAAGGAAATGCCTCTTCCATGCAGGAAGGGAAGGAAAAAACATCCTACTAGTGGCTGCAAGGGTGCAATAATTGTTCAGGCACTTTGAACATATGAAATAAATTGGATTTCAGTTTAGGATTAAGGAGGAAAATCTAGGGAGGCTCTGAGACAAATCTAAGACCATGTGAGAGCTGCAGTTGATTGAAGTGTCTCAGATGTGTTTTTTCTTAACCATTTGAAATTTGTTTTCCCAGAATGGGGATCTCTCTCGGAGAGCTGTGACTGTGGCTCACACAAATCCCTTTGAATTCGATACTTCAAACCTAGCTGGGATTTCACATCCAGCTGCAGTTGACTGCAGTGCCAGGATACGCGGATTGCTGTCAGTCTTTAATTTTCACAGGGGTTTTCTGCTTGTTCTCTTCCCTTCCAGCTCTCCACTGGCTTATTCCCAGTGGAACAAGCAGTTGGCAGTGCTGAGAAAACCCAACTGAGAAGCCCCTCTGAGCAGCCCAGCCCCGTGTGCCGTGGGGCCGAGCTGTGGCTGTGTCCCACTGCCCAGCTGGTGGCAGGGCCAGCGCTGCGGCCGCGCTGTGCTGGCTTTGAGCTGGATTGTTTGGAACTGTGCAGGGAGCTGACTTTTCACTGCCCCACTCCCTTGGCAAGGAGAATTCTCTTGTTGCTTTTCTCCAGCCTTTGCTAGAAATCGGCCTTGCCTGGGTGCTCCGTGTCCATCCCTTGCACAGAGCGAGACACCCGTGTGGGCGAGGGACGTGGGGTGAAATGGGGCAAAACCTCCCCACGGACCCAGACGCTGCCGGGTGCTCGCTCCGGAGCTCCGCGTGCCCACGCTGCCGCTCCAGCCGCCAGCCAGAGCAGGACAAGGGCTTTCCCATGAAGCAGTTTCCATCCCAGTGCAACTCCAGTGGGCGAGTGGCACCAGATGTGGGGCAAGAACACACAGCAGGGCTGGCTGGGCTGGCTGGCACTGACGTATCGCCCAGAGCGCTGCCGGGGCCGCAGCGCTACCCGAGGACACGGAATGCTGAGGTGCCCGTGACACTGAGAACATGGAACGCTGAGGTGCCCGTGACACTGAGAATACGGAACGCTGAGGTGCCCGTGACACTGAGAATACGGAATGCTGAGGTGCCCGTGACACTGAGAATACGGAACGCTGAGGTGCCCGTGACACGGAGAATGCGGAATGCTGAGGTGCCCGTGACACTGAGGACATGGAATGCTGAGATGCCCGTGACACTGAGGACACGGAATGCTGAGGTGCCCGTGACACTGAGGACACAGCAGCTCAGCACCCGGGCTGAGAGGGCACCACGTGCAGCTGTGTTATTGCTGAGACAGATGTTCCATCACGGCCTCAGCCAATTCCTCCGGAGCCCCGCGTGGCGCGGCAGCACGGAAACGCTCAGAGACAGAGCTTGTCTCTGCACGTGGACCCAACCAGCTGAATGAGACACAGCCCAGAGAATAAAGGTCTCTTTTATAAAAGAAGCCCATTAATGCTTTGCCAAGACCTTCCCTTGAGACTGCCTCAACAAATTTCCTTGGATTGGCAGCACTTGCAGAGCAGCCCTGTGAGTGAGGGGGACTCGGAGCTGCTCAGCTGGGAGGCACCCACCCCTCTGGGTGTGCAGCTCTGAACTCACTCAGACAAGAAAGGTCATTTTTCAAATCCAAGGAAAACTTGTTGCAGCAATTTTTCTTTCCTGGTGATTTTACACACACTCTGGGAATCTCCAAATTAATAACAAGTGGCCTGTAATTAACTACTCTTGATAAACTGACTGTCCCTACTGTCAAGGGGTTTTCACAAATTCCCTGGGCTTTGGGGTGGACTTTCCTGCAGCTGGAAGACCATGGGGTTGTGACAGGCAGCTTTGGTGGTGCCATTGCGGCAGGGGAGAGGAGGGATCCTAGAATGGCTTTAGTTGGAAAGGACCTTAAAGCTCCTCTTGGCGTGGAGTTATACCCCCTTTTTGGAGGGGAAAAGAGCCAAACAGCTCTCTCTGTGCTTCCTGCAGCCCCTGCACACATGCTCATGCCACAAACCCAAAGTAAACATTTTGTTTCTCAGCCTGTAATTCCCCAGCACTTCCTGCAGCCACAGGGGCCACAGAGCCCCAGCTGTACAGGCTGGGCATGGGGCAGACCCAGCTCTGTGCTCGGGGTTCTTTTTCTGTGGGTGTTTCCAGGTCCTGTGGTGCCGAACCGCAGCTCCTGGCGAGCGCTGGGCAGAGAGCGAGGGGACGGCACCCAAACGGGGCTCAGCGTGGGCCCTGCCCTCGGCCAGGGGTGCTGCCACAGGGCACATGGCTGGGGCCACTGGTGCTCTGGGGCTGTGAGAAAGCCCTTCTCTTCTCCCCCAGACTTGCACCCAGGCTCCTTTCTTTGGGCACACAGGAAAGTCTGGCCCGATTTCACGCCGTGTTGTCAGCACTGATACACCATGACGGCCACGTTCAGCCTTTTCCAGCCTTTTCCATAGCGTGCTAATGTGAGGAATGACAGACTGAAATGCAGAGGTGAACAGCTGGAGGCCCTCCTTACCCTCCTTCCAGCCAGTGCTGCCTGAGGACCATGAGAGCCCCATGAATATTCAGAGCACAGCTCTCAACCTCAGGCTCCTTCCTTATTTCTGACAGAGAAAAACCCCAGTATTTGCAGAGCCACTCTCCTAATATTTTGCCTGACCAGCTTAATTGTTTTTGTGCACAGCCCTTAATCGTTCCTGTTCTGTAGCCGTTGTTCAGGCACGACTTCTGCAGATATTAATGTGTGTTTTGTTTAAATCCCAAGTGCCAGTGTCAAGCCCCAAGCCCTGCAGAGTGGGAGCGGAGCCAGGCAGTGCCTCGCAGGTTGCAGGGGGCTGGGGTGCAGCCAGGGCTGAGCTGAGGAACTCTGGTTATATTTCAGCTCTGTCCAAATATTAACTCTGCCCAGAGGATGTGGAGGTGTTTCCTTGACATATCAGCATCCAGATCAGCACCATCTCTCGCCAGATGCTGGATCTCCGAGACACCTCTTTAAATGCAGGACTTGGCTATAAACTCCACATGAATAGGCTGGGAGTGAGCAGGCAGGAAAGCCCCTGGCACAGTGGTGGATTTATGAGACCAGGTCTTTTTCTGAGGGCTTCTGCTGCCACTCTGTGACATCACTGCCACACAGTGCCACTGGCTCCAAGAGTGGGCTGTGCCCAGGGCTGGACACTGACACAGGGCAGTGCTCAGGGTCTGGCCTTGCATCAGCACTTCTTTGGAGCCACAATAAATAGTTCCTGTTGTTCCTGGTTTGCTTCAGGTGATGTTAACATTTTTTGTAACAGAGCCTTACTGTTTGTAGCTTGAAAAATGTGATTTTGGGAACTTAGAGGTATTTTCCCACTTTCCAGGGAATTTTCAAGGAGATGAGTACCCAGAGGGGTCAACACCCAATGGAGGGGCACCCAGTGCCTTTGCAGTAGCCCAAGCCCCAGCTGTGGTGGGGGGCTGCTGGGGGGCTCCAGCACCACTAAATGTGATTAAAGAGGGAATAACCCAACCCCCAGGAAATCAGTCCCCAAGGAGCTCCCAGAGATTTTTGAAGTCACACCAGCTCCAGTCTGGAGGACAGTGTTTGGCCCCCCTTTGGCACACCATGGATGCGTTTGTAGAGGCACAGCAGTCACAAGAAAAGCCCTTTGACTGTTTTAGTAGAAACAAACTGAAAAAGTTACAAATATCTTACCATTTGAGACGTACTTTCCCCCAAAAGGGCAAAATTTAGACAAATTAGTGTTTACAGCTGAAAGCAACCGGTGAGGAGAGGGCAGCTCCTGCTTGGGCTACAACAGATCAGAAATTACTTGATGGTCAGGCACCATATGTAAACCATAAATGTTCAAGCAATGCCCCACGCCACCAAGGCGCATGTCCTGCCCCGTGTTCTCCTGATGCCCGGCAGTGCTCGGCCCTTCCTGCTGGCTGTGGTTGCTATTCCAGCCCATAATACTGCCACACAGACATTTGCTTAGGGCAAGAAGTGAAGCTGCTCTTAAAGAGGAACCTTATTTTTGGCACTGTGGAAATCAAGCCAGTGTCAAAGGCTTTTTCCCACTGGAAGGAGTCGCATGCAGCTGACACTATCAGTGGCTTAATTCTGGCTTGCTTTGCTCTACTTTTCCAGAATCCCATCCTTTTATCTTCCATGTCCCTGGGCACTCGAAATGTAACTGTCCTCTCTGAGGCTGCAGCCCACTCTACAATCTTCACGAGAAAACCTTCCTTGCCTTTTGTGTATTTTCCCTTGGTCTGACTTTCTGGCAAGGCACGGCACTGAGATTTCGCATCCGATCGCCGGCTGTCGCATCCGTCAGTAGTGCCTGGTGTGACACAACCACTCTTTGAAAGAGCAGGAAAGCGCCCGTGGATTAAACTCACTGGCTGGCCTTCCCTGTGGAATCTCGCTGCAGCCAGTTGAGCAGCACCAGGGAAAACCTGACCCGCTTTGTCTGCAGGGAACAACTTTGGCATCAGGTTTTGGAGGCTGAACAACAGCCTGGAGAGAGCTGAGGCTGGTGCAAGCACGAGTCCTGGAGAGATGGAGACTGTAGTGAATACTCTTCACGGCAAAGCACAGAGGATTCAGGGAAGAATGTCTATTACAGCACCAGGAATTTTGCCCCAGGATCTTTCACCAACAGACAGCCAGGATTATTCAAGGCGTTTCCTAAAAAAGCTGTTGCCTAGGGAAAAAAGTCATCATTTTTTTCAAAATCAGGACAAATTTTGAATTATCATGAGCACCTGCAAAACTCTAAAGCTGTTTTGATGAACTCTGATGAAAATGTCGCACTCACCTTCCCTGCAGAAGCTGCTCTTTTTGGTCTCTTAGTCATCAAAATGTCACTTGGAAAGGTTGCCATGAAGATGAGCGCCAATCTACTGATCCTCTTCCAAGAAGGAGTAGCATTCCATCAGAATTAAGTTCTGGGATCACCTCTGGTTCTTGACTTCACTTAGTTTGACAACAAACTCCAGGCAGAGGTAAATCAGAGGCTGGGCAATTAAACAGCTCTGAAACCCCAGACCAGATGTGTCTGGTTGTACCAGGGAGCTGCTGGTCATGCTGGGGCTCCAATAAAGTGCATTTTCCAAGGGCTGACTGTGGCCTGGGGCAACGAGCCCCTCACAGGCCCTGCAGAGAGCTCACCTGGAAGCTGCTTAACCACCTGCAGTGGTTATTTGAACACCATCCATCACAACTTGTGCTGAACGTGCTTCACATCTCAGGCAGGCAAAACTGGTGCCCTCCAGCTTTCCTTATCATAAAATCATGGAATCGCTTGGGTTGGATGGGACCTTAAAGATCATCTCCCTCCAAACCCCTGCCTTGGGCAGGGATACCACCCATTCACTCTATTACAACACCCTCAGTGCACGGACATGCGAGGACATCCATCAGGTATTCCTGTGGGAAGCAGCGTGGGATGAGCCCTGTGCCTTAGGGCTGCTGGAAATCCTGAAATCAGGTAACAATCCACAAAACCCTCATTGTGGAGAGGGTGATTTTTTTGTGATTTGGCTTAAGAATGGGAGTTAAAAAGCAAATAAAAGCTCCAATTAGATTTATATAAGCATAATTAACGCCACTTTTTACAGAAGAACACACAGCCATACAGGCTTTCTTTGGCTCTGCCCTAAAGCAGCAGCTGCTGCAGGTCTCGGGGAGTTTCCACTGAAACACACCAGCACTTCATGAATACTTACTTTTTCACCTCTCAATTTTTCTCTCTGGGGCTTTTACGCAAGTTTTATTGTAGTGTTTATACAGCCACCTCACTCTGCCTTTGGTTTATGTTTTTCTCACCTGCAGCCACTGAATTTTGAGGTTTATTAGTTATAGGTATCTGAAATCACATTTTTAAAAGAATTGACTGCACTAATAAAACCCCTTAAAAGTTTCTGTTTAAGGCAATTGTCCTCCACCCAGGGATCGGGTTCCTACTCAGTTATACCCAGGACCAACAACTTCTCTATGGCTGTTTGTTACCACTGAGGTAAATAACAAGAATCCCATCCATTCCAATAAATCTGGTTTGCGTCAATTCATTGGAGAAGTATCTAAGCAAACAGTTATTTTTGGAAATAAACTGTAAAGGAGAAGGCTGATTGCTTTTCTTGCCAGGAATGATGCAAACCAGAGCCCACCACCATCAGCCCAAACCTCCACCGTGGGGCTCTGCTCTCACACCCAAAGCCAGGCACTGCAGGGAAAGGCCAGACAACCCTATTTTCCCCCCCTCATATAAGGATTTTCTTAAAAGCACAGGGGGTGCAGAGCTGGCCCCAGGCCCCCCACACCATCTGTGCCCCACAGATCCCACCTCCTACCCACTGACCCCTGAGGACAGGGCTCCTTCCAGTGCCCGTAAACAAATCAATCAATCAATCAATCAATCTCAGTGCCCAGGTGTTTTCCACAGACCAGGGAAAACTGTTAAATGCCTCCAGACCTCCCTCCCTTCTGTCTCTGCCTGGAGAGACCCGTGTGGGGCAGTGCTGGAGTGAGCCTTGTTGTGAGATGCCAACCAGCTTCCTCTGGTGACCCCTGGCCTTGGAGGGGCAGCTCTTCCACAGTGAGTTCTGTCCTGCTGTCACTGGGACTGAGCTTCCTCCTGTTCATAGGAGCTGAGAAATGTCACTTCAGGTTTAATTGTTTGTTTTGGCCTGGATGTTACAAACACACCCGAGGACCCAGCAGTCACTGGAGAGGAGGGCTCCCACGCCTCCCTCCCTCGCTGGGGTGTGCAGCAGCATCGCTCCAGCCTCTGCTCATTTCTCAGTGGTTTTCCTCCCCACCTGAGCAGGTAAAGCTCCCTGTGCTCAGGTGCAGAGCACAGGAACCCCCATGGCTGAGGCCAATTCCTCCTCTGATCCTGGGGGACAATGGCCCCAGGTGTCGAGGGGGGGATGTGGGGAGGAAGGTGACCCACATGGAGACACTGTCCTTAAACAGCCCCTGCCTGGTTCAATCTCCCACAGCACAGACAGATGGGCCCTTCTTCGGCCTCAAGTATTTCTTTAAAAAAAAAAAGGACCACAAATGAGACAGCACTGCAAATATTTGCAGATTCAGAGCAGTTAAGCTCTGAAAAACTTCAGCTTGCAAAACTTCAGCTGGAAGGTGGTTTCTGCCCAGTCAGTGGTTATTTCTCTCTGTGGGGAGGCTCTGCCCTCCCTCTCTCCCAACCACTGCTCCTGGCTGGGTCAGCAGGTAAAGGCCTTTTGTATCCAGAAACACTTTATTTAAAGCTTTAGGAACATTTTAATGTATTGTCAGTCATATTTAGAACAACTAAATATACAGAACATTAGAGGTTGAATTGGAGCTGGATGTTCACACAGGAGGCACAAATTCCCTGTGCTCGCCCACACTGGCCATGGACAGGACATGAAGGGCTTTGCCCTCTGCAGCCCCACAAGTTAAACACTGGTGTCACATAATGCAACACGTGGTGCTGGATTTTGGACAATGCATCCCTCTGCATTTGTGGAAGAGCTGGATCAGTGATAAATCCCACCACGTGAGAAGCTCAGCTCTCAAGGACCGGTCCATGTGGGACCCCTGCACCCTCCGTGTGCTGCTGGTGGCTCTGTGGGACAGCAGCATCCCCTGTAAATTGGATTTTCCTGAACCCCAGAGCCCCTGACCCACTGCAGCCACTGCCTCCTTCACTCTGGGTGATAAACCACAGAGAAATGTCCTCTCTGGGGAAGGATCATCTCACGCCTACCCTGAATTCCAGTTCCAATATCAGCACTAAAGGCTCCCATATGTTTCGAGCTGTTAGATGCATTAATTTCACGCTTTTGCTCCCAACACTGGAGAGGCACAGGATTTTGTTAAGCTGTTTAATTGCAGTAAATTTTTTTAGCAGACAGTATTTTATGAGCTGCAGAAATACCTGCAAGGCTTGAGCAGGTGCCAGCAGTCCCAAAAGCCTGAAGCAAGTAAGTGTGTGCTGGAACAGGGACTTCAGAGGAGAATTAAAATTTATAGATCACAAAATCAAAACTCAGAACACGCTACAGTGGGCTGCTGCTATCCCTTGTCCAAAGTCCCTCTCCAGCTCTCTTGGAGCACCTTTAGGTTCTGGAAGGAGCTACAAGGCCTCCCTGCAGTCTTTCCTTGTGCATAAAGTGAACTGACCCCTCTCCTGTCAGACCACCCCACAGCAGAGAGGGTGGTGGGGATGACCCAGCCCTGCCCTCAGGGCCCCCAGGAGGGAGGGCTGGGGACGAGGACAGGGCCAGCCCAGTGCTCCCCCAAAACCCCTCCTCTCCCCATGCCTCTGCTCTGACATTTGCCCGAGCTCCCACCACACACATTCTTCTGCAGCACAGAGCCACCTCTTCTCCACTGCCACCCGCGGAGTCTCGACTGGGTTTTAACCCTGGCTGTGGTGGAAGGGGATCCCCTTTTTCCCCACAGCTCCCCTAGCAGGGGAGAGGGGAGGGGGCCCCATGAAAATGGGGTTCTATTGGAAAATCCCACCTCTGAAGTGCACGTGTGAATGTGGAACCCCAAATGCAGCAAATGTGCCACCCAAGGGGGCTGGGAGAGACCTCACCCCTCTCTGCACCTCGGCACCTCCCTGCTCCAGCAGCAGCTTCCCACTGACTCCCTGCAGGCACCCGAGGTCCCCAGGGACTTCACCACGCACGGTGGCTGTGACAGGGCTGCAGGGGCACGGGAGGCACCCAGGAATGGCTGTGCCCCACGCAGGGCTCAGCTGCTCCAGCACAGCAATGGATTTGTTCTGCTCCCCCAGCTGCGCAGTGGGGGCCCGAGGCAGGTCCACAGCTCACCTGCCCCAGCCCTGCAGCAGGTACAGCGTCACCCAACTCTCATCTCCAAGTTATTTCACCACAAGAGAGCAAACACCACCAAACACAGCAGGCCTGGAGGAAAAACCAGTGTCTGCTGAGCAGAAAAAACCCCCAGCAGTTGTGAGCTCCTTGGACACTCACCTTGGCAAGAAAATATTCCACTTCTCTGGCAAACAGTAGATATTTAATATAAGAAAACAGACTGAGCACACAGACACCTGCCAGCCTGGACTACCTGATGGTTCCAGTGAGAACCAGAAGCATTGCTTGATGTAGGAAACAAATACAATCCACAGGGACTTGGTGCCAGATCCTGGGAGTGTCACTCCCACCAGACCGAGAGGCAACGGGAGAGCTGTGGGACACGGAGCATGGCAGAGCCCAGGGCAAGGTGCTGCTGGCTCCAAGGGAAGGTACAGCTCCCTGGTACCTGGAAGGGTCACTGAGGTATTGCAGGGAAAAAGTGGCATTGCAGCATCTCAGGGACACACACACACTCTGCCCCCCAAGACAGCTTTGGCTGTAAAGCTGTTTCCCACAGAATTCTTTACATTCCAGTTCTGGCTGGGGCTGCAGCTCCATGGGCTGAGCCAGTTGCTGCCCAGGCAGAGCCATGCCCTGCCCCTCTCACCAGGATGAGCCCATCCCCTGTGTGCCTACTCCTTGGTTTTGCATCATTGCAAATTGCTGTGTGGTGCTGCAATTTTCTACCATTTGCTTTCAGAAAGTTGATCAAATTCCTCAAACCCACTGCCTTGGCACAGCTGCAGCAGCCTGTTAGCCCAATTCCAGTAAGGATTTTAAAAACCACAAACACCCCTTGTTTTTGACCACAACCGTAGGTTTAGTATGCCAGCAGTTACTGTTGAGATGTGTTATTTCCAAAAGACTATTGTAAGATCTTAGTCATAAGAAGCTTGAATAGACCTGATGAAAACCAGCACAGCACAGACCCTCTTTTCCAGTTCCTCCTGGCCAGGTACACTGTGTACCTCCCACCCGTGGGCACAAGATCCAAGAGGACCCCAAGGAAATGCTCTCCTCAGCTGTGCTGGATGCAGGGGGACATGTAGTTGCTTGCAAGTAAATAGTCAGACTCTTAAATTTTTTAACCTTCCCCTTCTGCTGTATTTCCAAATGCCCCCAGTCCTGGTGGGACTCGGGGAGCCCCTGCTCAGACCCTGCTCTGGCTGCAGGTGGTGCACAGGAGGCTGGCGTTGGCCAGGGCGAAGGGTTTGCCCGTCAGCAGCGTCTCACACTCCAGGCAGGCAAAGTGCTTCTTGTGCCAGGCCAGCCCTTCCGCCTGCTGGTAGTCCTCCGAGAAGATGATCTAGGGGACAGACAGACAGACAGACAACTGCTTACTTCCACCATCTCACCAAGCTGCAGTGTGGCAGGGGCAGGGAGAACCAGCCCCACACCTCCCACTGAGCCCATCAGCCATGGGGGCCAGGCTTTGAGCCCATCAGCCATGGGGGCCAGGCTTTGGGAATGGGCACATAAAATCATCATAGTTTGGTTTGGGTTGGAAGAGACCTGTAAAAATCACCTTGTTCCAAGCTCATGCTATGGGCAGGGACACCTTCCACTACACCAGGTTGCAAGGACACCCTGATTGAGCCTACACCAGGATTTTGGCACTGGCAGGAGCAGGGGGACACTGGGTGGTCCTTACCCAGCACAGGAGGGATCCCAGGCACTCTGGTCAGTCCCTACCCTGGCACAGGAGGGATCCCAGGTCTCGGCTGGTCCCTACCTCGTCGCAGCCGGCGCAGCGGGGCCGGAGGCTCTCGCAGTAGTGGCGCCCGCACCAGGCGGCCCCGCTCTTCCAGAAGTAGATGAGGTCGACGAGGGGCTCGGAGCAGCGGCAGCACACGAAGCAGGCCGGGTGCCACTGGCGGGAGTAGCCGGCGCGGTCGGCGTAGACCACGGGGCAGTCCCCGGGCACCGCCTGCTTGCAGGACTCGCAGCTCTGCGGGGAGAGGCAGCGTCAGCGGGGCCGGGCGGGGCGGCCGGGAGCCGATCCCACCACCAAAACCCTGCGGGATGGCAGCCAGGAAAGCTCCTTGGGATGGCAGGTATGAGCACCTTTGGTTCACGGGCGCAGAGAGAAGACCGTGCTGAGTAGGTCATTTTTGAGGGGCCTTGGGGACCCCTCCCAAACTAGAACCATCACCAAAATCCAAAGAAAGAGTTAAGAATTCCTATAGTGCAGGAGTGCAGCACATCAAAGACGTACTTTTGAAAAGAGATTAGGAACTTTGGTCTTTTCTTACTGTCTTCTGCCTGTGCCTAACTCAGTTGTCACTTCACAGATTTCAGCAAGTGTTTTCCATTTCTAACAGTCTAAAGAGCCAGAATTAGACGTGGTTAATCTCAAGATTAATGACATCCATGCACATTACACACGAGACCAACCGGGTTTGCTCTTTATCTGTGCCTGCAGAGCGATCCTGTGATTAGTGAAGAGCCAACTTTTAAGATCCACTTGGAGGCTGACAGGATGTTGTTCCTGTTCCCATTGAAGCTGGATAGACCAGGTCAGGGGAAGAGCTTCTGAGCCTGGGCTTTGTTACTCCCTGCAAGAAACTCTCTTCAGTAGCAGCTGGAATCTCTTCCAGCAGAGTTCCTTGGCTGGATTACTACCAGCAATCCCGCAGCAGCTTGGCTGAGACTCGTGGGCACCCACGAGGCAGCAGGAGCAGCCTGTGTGTCACACGTGTCGTGGCCATCCTGCTGTGCCCCACCAGAGCCCTGGCATAGCAGTGTCCCTGCTCCAGCACACTCCAGGTGGCACAGGGTCAGGGACTGGGAATGTTCCTCTGATCAGATGATGACTTACAAACACCCTGATTTAAGTCAACAGCTTCTAACAGGTGGGTATAATTACAGAATCATAGAATGGTTTGGGTTGGAAGTGACCTTAAACATCACCCAATTCTGCCCCCCTGCCACGGGCAGGGACACCTTTCACTAGACCAGCTTGCTCAAGAGAAGAAAAGGAGACATAAACCCAGGATTTCTCAGTAAAAGGTAAACAAACAGTCCCTGAGCTGCAGGAGGAATCAGGGATGGGGCAGGGACATAAAGGGGGACAGTTCCCACCACTGCCACCAGCCTCTTGCCCTGGCTCACAGGAGTGCTGCAGACACGCTCCTTGCACTGACGGAGTTTCCTCACTCCCATCCCTCCCGTCACCCAGCGGAGGCCACAGGACATCCTCACCCCCAGGTGGCTTTTCTCTGTTTGGTCACTGATCCTGCCAGCATCCCCCATGTTTCCCCATCGCCTCCTCCCTCGTTCAGCTGGAGTTTCAGTGACTGCCCCACCGCCCTTGGAGCGGCTCCACCGCGCTGAGGGGCATCTCCTGTTTTCCCAGGAAATCCAGTCTGACGAGAAGAGGCAGCGCAAGAGGAGAGACTGAGTTTCCTGGCTCGGCGGTTCTGTGCAGCTGAAAGGGGATATGTGTGCTGACACTGCTCCTTCCACCACAGAGGGCTTCAGACACATTTCCAAGCACTCCAAGCCCCACGTCAATGAAGGGGGAAACTCGGCATGGTGCAGAAAATGTGGCATTTCTGGTCTGGGTGAACAGGAACAGTCTGGAGCAGCTGGCAGAGCTCTCATGGACAGCATGGACAGACAGGCACTGAGGAATTCTGCACCCATCATACCAGACTGAGGTCTTTTCCCTACACCCCCAATACCTCCCTGAGGCACCAGATTTGGGGTCAGCCCCAGAGCCCAACCCTGCAGCTGCCTCTGTGATGTCAGCCCCGAGAAGCCACAGCCCCCCCAGCCCAGCCCTGCTTATCTTGCAGGATCTAAAGCAAGAACAAACACAGCAGTTTCCGACCCTGAGCTCAAGTTTCTTGCCAACAAGAACTGTTAAAAAACCAACTTATTTTGCTGTTTCTTTCTATGGAAATTATTCACAGGAAAAAATTATTCACAGGGCTTTTCCCAAGCATCATAGAACCTCCATATCCTGCCATTTACACAGTACATAAAAGTGACTCTTCGAATTTGAGGTGGGATTACAGCTTGGTGCTCCTTTTACATCTCCATTGTGCAGGGAGAGGAGTGAAGATTTTATTAGCTGAATTACCAGAGGTGTTGGCCAAAAAAGTGTCCTGTTGTCCTAAGCTTTCCCATCTTGCTCTTCCCCAGCTCCTGTTCTGCAGTGCCAGCTCCCATGGAAGGAGCTCCCAGACACCACTAGCCTTCCCCTGAGCACTCACTGCATTGCTGGCCTCAAGCTTTTGGGGACAGTGGCTAATTTGGGTCAATTGCTTCGGGATTTGATTTGATTCCAGTGCAGTGACTTGTGACACCAGAGGAGTTCCCAGTTCTGAATAGGGTAAGGAAGATTTTGTGCTCGGTGGAGAACACTCAGCTTGTGGAACAGACTTGCAGCAGGGATGTGGAGGAAGAGGAGGTTTGTGGTCAGCATGGCCAGTGGCCCCACTCCTGCCTGGATCTGCCATGCCCTGGGATGCACAGCGTGGCTGTTCCAGTGGATCTGTCACTGCTGTGGAAGCTGTTCCATTTTTCAGCTGATGCCTTGAGAAAAATGATGTTTCAAACCAAGCAGAATAACATCACAGTTATGTATTTATTTATTTGAAAGGACAAACTCACAGTTTAAGTAAACCCTCATTGCTAGGATGAATTATTGATATGTTTAAAGGAAACCTTCCTTTTTTGGCTATTTTTTATCTTAAAATTCTTTGTCCAATCCAGCGTTTTGTTACAATAGTGAAAATCTTTACTGTGTCACTGGACTCAAAGTCAGATGCACGTTAGCAGTCCATGGTAGAGGGGAGACATTACCCAATATGGACTGAAAATGAAAACTGCTCTTAACATGCACAACCTCAGCGCAGAAATGGCAGGAAAAAATCTCCTCCTAAAAACACTTGGACACCATTTGCTTTTTCAGCTTTAAATCCTCTGCTGCAAGTCACCCTCACAAGGGCCAGGACAAGATATTTCCACTCACCATATTTTATCATAAGCATCTGTTCGGCAGCCACAGAGGCCACTCCAAACAGTGCTGGAGGAACATAAATCTAAAAGGGTGTTGAGGAATCTGTCATTTCCCTGTGGAAATGTGTTTGTATGCCCAGGGATACAGGGTAGCTGTTTACTTCTCCCTGGAGTGGTTACAGCCCTGGGAGCACTATCTCCATGTTCACAGCTCTGTGTTAACTGGACGCAGCCAGCACCTCCTGTCACTTGCGGTCTTTCTGGTCTGGAAGCGCACCTGGAAATATTGGCTCACATCACAGAATCATAAAGGTTGGAAAAGACCTCCAAGATCATCAAGTTCAACCTTCAACCGAATACCACCACTCACACTAACTATCACATCCAGGGACATATTCTGCCCAACCTCTCAGAGCTGCCAAGAACCCAGAGTTCAGACCAGTTCCTACAGTGAGAATTCCCTCAGCTTGGTGGCTCAGCACAGCCTTTGCTGCGGAGGGAGGGTGATGAAGAGGAGGAGAACTCCCTTCATCAGCCCTGTCAGACAGACCATCGTGCTCAGCAGGGCTGGCTGGAGCAGAAGATCCTTCCAGGGTCTCTCACAGTACAGTTCAAAGCACTGTGACGTGACCAAGCACCTGCAGCAGGCATGGAGAATCCCCCGGGAGCAGGATGGGGACAAGGCACAGGCCACCCTGGCTGGTGTGATCTTTTCCCCCTCCAACTGCGACCAAATCTATTCCCAAAGGCTCCACAAGCCCAGAATAGCCGCAGCACTCCCATCCCATCCCATCCCATCCCATCCCATCCCATCCCAGCACTCACGTAGTGCCCTGCCGTGGGCACGCTCTCCAGGGCCCCGTTGGGGGACTCGGGGGCTTTGCTGGAGTCGATGCTCTTGTCCTGGGGCTTCCCCTCGTCCTTCCCACCGCCGCCCTGGCCCGGCAGTGCCACCTCCCCAACTCCCAGCGCCTCGGCCTTGTACTTCTTCACAAACTCCTCCATCAGCTTCTGCTCGCCCTCGGCGAGGCCGCGGCACTGGGCCGGGTCCTGGTCGTAGAGCGGGAGTTGCCTCATCAGGCGCCGCCGGCGAAGGAAAGCCCCATCTGTGCCAGCCACGGGCTGCAGCTCCTTCGGGATCAGCTCCATGTACTGCATGGCCTGCGAGAGAGCAC
>WBMZ01006852.1:244-31685 GCA_013400975.1 Atrichornis clamosus | reverse complement strand
GACAAGTTTGTATCAGGCAGGATCATGGGGTTGTAAAAATCGCTACTTATAAAAAACTGAGAAAATTCTGTTAGTGTAGGGGGAAGCATAGTTGTAAGGGAAGATTTTAAATGGGTATTGGGATAAATCAGAGTCACAGAATTGTTAGGGTTGGAAGGGACCTCTGAAGATCATCTAGTCCAAGCCCCTGCCAAGACAGGGTCACCTGGAGCATGTGACACAGGAATATGCCCAGGTGGGTTTTGAATGTCTCCAGAGAGGGAAACTCCATGACTTCCCTGGTCAGCTAGTTCCACTGCTCTGCCACCCTCAGTGTAAAGAAGTTCTTCCTCACGTTGAGCTGGAACTTCTTGTGTTTTACTTTATGGCCATTGCTCCTCATCCTGTTGCTGGGCACCACTGAAAAGAGCCTGGCACCATCCTCTTGACACCCACCTTAGAGATGTTTATATGCATTGATGAGATCCCCTCTCAATCTCCTCTAGACTAAAATAAATTCTTGTCTTTGAGACAGATGTTTGTATTCTCTGGCATACTTGGATTCTGGATGATATGAAGATATTTGAACAATGAATCTACTTACTGTGTAGAGAGATACATTCAGTGAAGTAACAGGCACATGATCTGTGCTATGAGCATAGTGATACATTCTTATTTAAATTTATCCTGTTTTAACATAATGACAACCAGTTTTTTGGTTTTTCTTCTATTTTATTCTTTTAAGAAACAGAAAAAAAAAATTTCAGATACTACTCTTTGCCCTGAATTTGTGAAGAAAAGGTTAAGTCACCACTTTCTTAGATAGCATATTGTAATACATTTACTCTTTGTACTCCAGGAGAGTAGCCTACGTACAGTTGGCTAACTTGACTAAGATCGCAATCAAATTTTTGCCCATTTTTTAGGTGTCTATAGAAACAAAAGCTTGAAATACAAGTTCTGTTTAATGATGTATCTTACCCCAACATTTCAATTAGTTTTGGTTTGCAGAACTTTTTAAGAAATGTGATGTTTTAACTTGAATGAGAATTTGCATTTTTACAAGCACAGCTTTTGACTTGGTTAGTAACTATGATTCTTCAGTTCTGACAGCATCAGCAGTGATGAAGAAGAGCTAAGAACACTGGGCAGTAGTGGCAGTGAAGGCAGTACTCCAGAGAACATTGGTCCTCCTTTCATCACGGATGAAAACAGTTGGTACAACAAATGCAAAAGGGTGGAACAGAAGTACCGGCTTGCATTGGAACAGAAGGTAAAAGATTAGTTTTGTGTGGGGGCTCATCAGCAGCCAACTGGTGACATATCCATCTAAGTAAAGGCAAGAAAATGTATTAAATATTGTTTAGCTTCATGGAATTGGTCTTAAATTTTATGATCCTCAGAGTATCCGAGCATCTTTGCTCACTGATTGGAGGGAAAACAGATTTGGGGAGTTGGGGAAGAGAATAATAATAATTCAGAGATCAGATTTCACAATCTAAAGTAGAAGCTTTGGCTTCTTTTTCCAACCTTGGAGTTACAGACACTGTATCTCTGATGCTGTTAGGTTGTGAGTTTGAAGTTCACATGATTTCTCTTAGAATCCACAGAATTTTGTTGATGTAGGTAGACTGCCAGTTGAAGGCTTTTATGCTGATAGTGATGTTAATCTTTAACACTTAGACTAAAAAAAAAAGGATCAACTAAGTAATCCATTTAGTATGAAATGCAAAACTACCTTGTCAGTGATACTGAGATGAATTTTTAGAAAATAGATTTATAACTTGATTGAAATTAGAATGCGAAAGGAAAACATAAAAGAGTGTATTTGTGTTTGCTTTTAATTCAGGTGATATATTGAATGTTACTATAGAAACCAAGGGTAGGTTTTCCATCTACCACCCAACACACTTTAAGTTAAAGGTGAAGTGAAATATATGTCCAAACCTTTTAGTAATTTAGCATTGTTCAAAGCAAAGTGCTTGTCAGTTTTTCATAACAGCATATTACATCTACAGTAATTACAAGGCATATTAGCTAGTTAGAGAGAGAAGAGGGAAGACTGTTCACAGACACCAAAGAAGTAGTGCACAGGAAGAAAGAAGGGGCCAGGAAAAATGACAGGAAAAAAAATTATATACAAATAGTTAATTTTTAAAAAATAACTTTTATTAGTCTTTTTAGTGTTCTGTTTTCCTAGTGTAAGAATTTGATTTTTCTGAAACTCTTGAGTACAGTAAACATTATAAAGGGCTGGAACTACACAAGGGTACTTGGAGGTATAATTATTCCCCTGAATATGGAATACGCAGAATCAAAATTGGTTTATTTTCATGCACTTGAAAGAACATAGCTGAAGTTTTTCTAAGTAACAGTGAAAAAGTCAGACTTACTGTGGGACAATAGATATTTAATATTTATTTATAACGGATTTTTTTTTAAATGCACATACAATTGTTTCTTTTCTGAGTCCCTTAGACTTCTTGTTTTAGAAATATGACCTGAACTGTAGCATCCAGATTGCTGCTACAATCTTCTTAGCTAGTATGGTATCACTTTCCGTATGGAAAGAACTCGTGTTCCTAGGGCTCTTTCTGGTCATTCAGAAAGGGCATTTTCCCTGCTTTTGTAAACTGAAATATGCCAGTTGAAAGGAATCTCTTCACATAGATAAATTAAAACCCTTCCCTTGAACCACCAGAAGGGATTCAAGACATTATTTCATCCTTGCCAGGCAAAACATAGGATTGGTTTGAACTCACACCTTTCCCCACCATAAGTAGAGTGTTGTCAGCTCTGGAGAAGCATTGAAGAGAACAAAATAGGTGGATTTTTTTTTTTTTCTCTTGTACATCTGAGTGGTTCATTTCCAAGGATACCCCATCAAAGTTGTCATATACATCTGTAGAAATAATACTGAAACATGGTGCCCAAATTCACTAGCCAGAATCACTAGGAAGCTTTATGTCTGCATAAGCACGAAGGTCTTCAGTGGCTGTCACAGCAAATGGTGACTTTGGTTTATTCATGAGTCTAAGATCCAGAAGCATTCCTATTCCAGGTAAGTTATTTGCTGATCTGATACTAGCTATTTTAAATTTTTTGAGCATTATTATTGAAGTGAGTCACATTATTCCTTGTAACATTCTCTTAATGAACTGCCAACTTCTATAGTTAACTAATACAGTTGTGAATTTAAATCAGTTTTAGGATAAATCTTTTACAATTATGGTGCATTTAAAACAATTTTCAAAGTGATAGCTACCCTGAGAGCTGTTGACAGTTTCCTGATTGTCCGCCTTTAGAATGCCTACTTGCAATTGCAACAGAAAAATAACTTTTTTATTCCTACAGACAGAAAATTTTCCATTGTCTAACTTTCATTTGGGGTGTGCCTGCCAAGTTTTTATATCATTCACTTTAACTGTACTACATCTGTTCTATTATAATTTGAACAAATGACCATTAAGATGAACTGTGTAATAGAGCTCCTTTCCTGAGTGTTTCTCTCCCTTCCCTTTTTTCATGGCAGTAAGTTGCACCAAGAACTGAGTTGCACACAGTGCAGTAGGTACCAATTAATCAGAAACTGTTTTTACAAACAAAGGGGCTTTCTGACTTTCTATTTGTTGGAAAACTGGATGTTTGTGACAGGAAGACCAAGTTGAAAAGAATGTATTTAGTAACTGATATAGTGGGTCTGATGGATCCTTCTTTTGCTCTATTGTCATTCACTTTGCCCAAACTGATAAATTCCTTTTATGCCTCCCAGGTAAGTCTGTGTACTGCAGCCATTAATAGCACAGGAGAGTGGTGTTTACTGGGTCACAATGTGACAAGCAACTGGACTGCAGCTAAGATAAAGGTCTCCCTTCTGAGCCATTTGAATGGTAGGATAGGGTCAGGTATTATCTTAGCAAGTAAATCCTAGCATTGCTTTATTGGATCAAGGACACTGTGCTGGGTTAGACCAAGAATCCTTGGTTATCCTACTATCCTATCCTGGGTACTTGACCAAAGTAGAAGTGGAGGGACAAATAAACACAAAGCACATGTATATGCGCTGCTTTTCCCCTAATACATTCTTGGGCAATGTATATCAGCCACTGGACTTCCTGAAGCTGATAAGGTTTGTCTGTGTAGTAACCTGTGATGAATCTCTCTTACAAATACTTGTCAAGCATCCCCTTGATTCCATGTAAATTTTTACCGTCCAAACAATTTTTTTTTTGGCAAAGCATTCTGCAAATCTACCATCTGTTGTGTGAGAACCCACCTCCTTTTCTGTCTTTTGAATCTGTCTCCTATGAGCTTGATTAAATGGTGCCTAGCTCTTGTTTTTAAAAAAATTAGGAACAGTCTCTTTCTTTCTGCCCTCTCCAGGCCACTCTGGAAATATGATGAGTTTGTCTTTTCCAAGTTGTCTCTTGTCCAGATTAATGAGTCATACTTTAAGCATTTGTTATTTATGTGGAAGTTATACCTTCCCTGTTTTGGAATGGTATAAACTGTTCACTTTTGAGTAGTAAACTCCTAAATTATTTGTGTACTGTTCATACTGGAGTTTTACATGCTTTTACTGGTGGGATGGTGCATCTCTGAGTCATTTTAGATAGAGGTATTTACTGCTCATGAAATTCTGTTTCTGATAGTGATGCTTCGTGTCTAAAATGTTTCTGTAAAATGGTTTGATTTAATTTTATGTTTTTGAGAGGCAGAAAATTTGTGTATGTCCTAAGGCATCATTTAGTACTTTCTAGTGCTACTTAGAATTCCAAGGAATATCTTAACAGTCAAGATAACAGTAACATTTGATGAGGCAGAACTAGGCATACTGAAAAGCTCTGAAGATTCATTGGAACTTATACTGAGATTAAAAAGTTCCTATCAAATATAAATATATCCAGTGGATAGAACAATACTGTAACTATAGAATCACAGAGTAGTTGTGGTCAGATGGCACCTCTGGAGATTGTCTTGTCCAACTCCCCTGTTCAGAAAAAGGTAGACTAGAGCAGGTTCCTCAAGGCTTTTTCAGGCCTCAGTCAGACTGTGAATGTATTGGAGATTCAGAGTCCCCAGCCTGTCTGGACATTCCAGTGTTCATTTAAGGGGGATAAAAAAAAGGAGGAAAAAAGAAAAGCTTTCCTATATTTAAATAGTTTCCTGTATTCTTATTTTTCAGTTTGTGCCCATTGCCTCTTTTCAGTGGCTATCACTGAGAAGAGTCTGATTCCATCATGCATATACCCTCCCATTAACTACTGATGCACACTGATATAGTTCTTTTTCCATACCCTCTTCCCTTCTTCTTACCCCTGACCTGAGCAATCCCAGCTCCTTCTGTCTCCTCTCATATGAGAGGTGCTTCAAACCCTTAACAGTCTTTGTGGTGATGAATTACGTTAGTAGCATTTTGCTACCAGCTAATGTGAAACCTGTTTTCTTAATTCAACAGGAGTTGAGAACAGACACACCCCTTCTGTGTCTGTGAAAACTACTTCGGCTTTTAATACTTTTTAAAAATATGGGCACCTATGAAAGAGTTGCACATTTTTCCACAGGTTTCAAGGAAAGTGCACAATTTTATGTGGTGTTGACTTACTGTATGTAGTTTTAACTGACCACTTAAGAAGTTGCTAACATCTGACATCCTGGAACTTCTTTGTCATTTTAATGTGTGATTCAAAAGTTCAAAGAAACTTTAAAATAATGTTGGATATTTTATTCATAATTCTATTCATTCTGGATCCCTTTCATTAACTATAAAGATCCACGTGGATACATTCTACTGTTACTCTTGTGCATTATCTAACATCCTTCACCTATTCTGATCTTTTTCTTGTACTGAGGACAGTTGTTTCTGAAAATTGACCAGTGTTTCATACTGGTGGTATTCCTGTCTCATTTCTTCATCCATTTTTCTATCCCTCAACAAGAATATTAATAAGTATATGATTTTCCTATTACCTAGTAGGAAATGTCAAATGAATCTAAGTCAATTTATTGGTCTGTTTAAAAATAAATAATTTTTAAAACCGCAACAAACCCAAAGTAAAATCATATACATGATAAATCAGATAATGTGAACATATATAATCAAAAGTGGTCTTGATAGTGTGTTCTTTAAAGTTTTCTAACAACTTACATTTTCAGGGTTATCTTGAAGAATTGGTACGACTCAGAGAAAACCAGCTGTCCGAATCTGTCTCACAGAATAAGTTGCTGTTACAAAGAATTGAAGATATGGATCTAGCCCACAAAATGGAGAAGGAGCAGCTGGAATATATCATTGTGGAACTGCAAGACCAGTTGTAAGTTAGCATAATGGAGAAACACTGTTAGAACAGTATTACTTAAATTATTTAACTTATTTAATGATACAATATGACGAGCTTCTGATCCTATGGAAATGAGTCAAACTTCTTAAAGAAATTGATGTATTTTAACTTTTTTTTTTTTTTCTGGCAAGTCTTAGATTTGGAAATGGCTCCCTGTAAACTGCAGTAGTGTAAGACAGAATAATTCTGAAGTTAAATATCTAACTTTTTTTAGATCTGAAATAGCTTACAGTAAACTTGCCTAAATTCTTAACAAGTTTTTATAAAATGTTCTTTATATTTTATTACTTCCAGCTTTAAGGCTACCCCTTAAAAATATTGAAAGCAGCATCCTTTTGAACACTATTTTTTAAATGTTAGGCAAGACGATAAAAAAGATATTTATTTTCTTTGTTTAGATTCTAATTTATTTATGATGGCTCAGACACAGTAGAAGTTCATCTGGTAGTCCTAAAACTATTCAAACTGGCAAAAGTTTGCCCTTTCTTCAATGCAAGGCAAAATACTAAATCAGTAGAAAGCTTATTTTTGTAATAGCATATGTGATTTCTAACATGAAAAATATTTGAGTATTTTATGATCCTTACACAGTTTATCCTCTCAGCCCTGTCTGGGTGGGGAGGTACTCTCCTTTTGCAGAGATACTCCCATGTTGGATGGGGCTCTGAGCAACCTGGTCGAGTGGAAGGTGTCCCTGCCCCTGGCAGAGGGGTTGGAATGAGGTGATCTTTAAGGTGCCTTCCAGACCAAACCATTCCATGATTCTGTTTGAAGACCCAGATGGAAAACTCACTGTCTGGTGATAGGTTGCCATCAGACTGCCATAGTATTCACTTGCAGCAGCTGAATGTTCTGTTCTGTTCCTAACACATACAGGACAAATTATTTTCCCTTATATGTGGAATAACTTGTACCTGTCTAAGCCCTGAAGTAACATGGTAGTCATCTGTGATCTTTGAAACAATCCACGATAAAGAGAATATATTATGACACCATCCAGAAGGGTCTTTTCTATGAAGTAAAAAGTACTTCTAGCTTGTAAACAAAGCTGCTTTTGGTTTTTTCTGCCCTCTCTCTTGTGATAGATCATTTTATTGCCAGTACTTGAAATGGATTTTATGAAAATCCTCGGGAATACAGAATTGGTATTTTATTTATGCCAATTTCAGAGCTGAGGAAGAAGAAAATATGTTTTTCCAAGTTTTGGGGTTTTTTTCCCCCTCTGATTGATTGTAAGTTTTTGAGAGATACCTGTTCTTGAGTTCTTTTCTGAACTTACTGATATGCCTAATGATTCATGGCATACTGCTTTGGTAACCCTGGTTATTTGCGGGAGGTGGGGGAAGGTGTGAGCTCATTTAAATCTACTCTGATACTGAAAGTTTGAATGTTCATACCTGCTGTTAAACTTTAGCTGAGATATATGCAGACTATTCTAAAGATTTTGGTCTTTCAGGCTTGATTTTGTTTGATGGCTTCATTATGTAAAGGCTCAAGCTGTGGAATAACTTCTGATGTATCTTGACAGTGTGTTCTTGTATAGCTGTTTGTGAGACACTGCATTCAGGAGTCTGAACTATACTACATATTTGGGGAGGTATAATTTTACGTTTTTATTGCTGTGAGTATAGTGTGCCTGTCAGGTGACAGAGAGGAAGAAATATTCTTAGCAGGTTTCTAATAGTCAACACTAGTCATAATTAACTTATTTTAATAATATTTTTGTATTTGTGTTTTGGCTTTTTTTTGTTTTGGTTTGAGGTTTTTTTTTTGTTTTGTTGGTTTGTTTTAATTCTGACCAGGCATGACCTGGCAGCAGAATGTGTTGTATCACTAATGTGTCTGTAATGAGGCATGAGTTTTGGGCAGTTGCTTTTTATGGTCCAGACATTTTAGAATTATATTAATGTAATATCACATTTTAGTGTTTTGCTCCCCTACCATTACTAGCATTTTGAAGCAGTGAATGTATGCTGTAATCTGAGTTCTTCATCAGCAGATAAAAGCAAATTTGGGATTGTAATTCTGCCCAAGGCATACTGCATTACTGTTTGTAAAACACCTTGAGATATGATTTAGGATTGTTTGCTATGTAATTGAAACTATTATAAATAAACATTCTATATTTTCTTTGTAATTATGCTCTTCTATTCCACTGGCTGCTGTTTCTAAGGTAGCAAGTTCTGTGGCTTCAGACTTCTGTTGAGTAAGGTTTTGTTGATGTTTCCAAAATAGCATTGCCCAGGCATACAAATTGAAATGCTTTATGAATATTCTCAGTGAACTTGGGCAGAATCTGAGTTTATATCTATTTCTGCCTCCCCCTCCAAAAAGAAGACGTGTGAGGTAAGGAATAGAGACTGACTTTCTTGACAGTACAGGTTGTTATTGTTGCTGACTTGGAAACCAGATAACACAGGATCAACAGATCAACACCAGATCAACAAGGCCTTCAAGTTAAAAATTAGATTTCCTACAGAGAAACTTTTCTGTATGCACATTTAATAAGGCAGTTTGCTGTGAAACATGAAACAAATATGGGAATAGGAGCTTGGAGAAACTTGGAAGGAATTTTTCTTTTACAGCTACTGTGCTTCATGTTCTACAATTTTCAGTATACTTTGTCTCACACGCTTGAGTATCCAAACTACAATGAAAAACATAATTTTCTATTCAGTTAAAAGCAATTTTACAGATCTCATGAATACCAATATCTGGGAAATGGTAAAGCTGAAAATTTATCAATTAGTATTTCACAAAAGAGTAACATATTCTTGTGTCTCTCAGCTTAATTGAATTTCTTAGCAATATGACTACCCATCTTGGGGATTGGACCCCATTTAAGCTAATGCTTAAGTGGATTTAAGCTAATGCTCAGCTTATCAAGAAGAAGGTTCAGAGTGGGCACTGGGAAACATGTCTTTACTGGGAGGGAGGTCAAACACTGGAACAGGCTTCCTAGAGACGTGGTCGATGCGCCCAGCCTGTCGCTGTTCAAGAGGCATTGCAGTTGTGTGGATTGTAGTAATGAGGAGGCACTTAGGGCCTTCTTTTGCTTTCTTCAGAAGTCATCACTGGGATGCATTTTTGTCTAGGACTTGTTGTAGTTGAACACTACAGAACAGTGCTTTTGACTCCACTCTTCTATAAAAATAGTGTATTTTTACAGTGAGGGTGAGGAAGTTCTAAAGGCCTTAATGTGCTTAAATTAATAGCTCTTAAGTGCTTAAAAATAACAGCTCACAGGAGGACAGCCAAGAGAAGCCTGTGATCCATGCCATGTGTAGATGAAAAAAACAGTTTGAATTCTCTAACATTCAAATTGTGATGGGAGAGGGATCCCAGATCATCAAGGAACTGCATCCTGGGGTATTCAAAATGCACAGAGGCAGACTTTCCTTCCTTCTCTATGCTTCTGCAAAGAATTGTCAAATGTCTTTTGAAGCAGGGAGACATCTGATTGCGCACCCCATCAGTAAAAAAATTCTAAGTACCACCACAATGTAGGTATATTTATTTATAAATTATATAAATGTACTATTGTGCTAATATATTATTAACATTTTTAAACATACAGAAATAGAAATTGAAGAGTATAAGATAAAGGTGAAATAAACAAAATGTTATATTTGTAAAAATTTATTAACAGTACAAAATGGAGTTTTTCCCAAAACCCTAAAGGCTTGTCTTTTGCACCTCACTTCGGAGACCACTGCCTAGAAGGACTCGTTAGCCCAGTCAAAGATGTGACTGGGCAAAATCTGGAACCATTTGCCCACAACATCCTTGTATTAAAATTCTTCAGCTCAGCTTAAACAGGCTTTCCCCCCGCCCCTTAGGGTGTTTGTGAGTCTTTCTTTTGACTAACACGTTACCTGTGTTAAGACAAACTCCACTGACATTTGTTGAAGTTCAGATTCTGCATCTGAAATTGACATTTATATATGCTAAATATTGATGTATGAATCCAAGAGAGATTCCATCAATTTCCTGAATAATGACTCATCTCCTGCCTATCAACTCACTGATATAAAAGCTGATCACTTTAACATGGAACATCTTTTTAAACAAAGTGAAAGAAAAAAGGAAAGCATTATATGCAAAGCAGAAAAACTCTCAAAATGCTTTAATTTTTTTTTTCTTCTGCTGTGGTTTTTGCTGAAATGAAAACAGTGTTTTGTGTAATGTTTACCAACATAGGTTTCCTCCTAAAGAGGTTTTCAGGATGCTGTGCCTGATGTAAGATAGTGCAGCCCCTTTGTCTCAACTGGTGTAATTTTTTTTTTTTTCAAATTTATTACATGTATGTAACATTTATTTATTAGATTCAGTGAGTCTGTTATATTTTATACCACTGTGGCTTTTATCTCCCTCTACTGTTTCTTCCAATGTCTCCATCTTGTTCTGGTAGGAAGGGCTTGTGGAGGGAAGGAAAGTCAGGAAAAAAAAAGTCAGTCTCCTATGTTTGGAATTCTGTCACTGGTTAAGGCACAGATAACTATTGAATTAAATTGTAGGGACTCTAATGTCTTATGTTGAATTAAGCTTGACTGTGTAACGAAGAATTTTTTTCATTGGCAAATCTTAAAGATAGGTTTAATTTGTCTGGCTGTTACTTCAGAATTAGCATTTTTAAGGTCCAAACTGTGCTTGTACTCCATTCTTAATATCTTAATACAGCTTAACACTTTAATAATTCTCAATATTTTAATATCCAGCAATACTGCAGTTTCTATCTGGATAATACAGATGTCTTTGTAAGGACAGGAAATGACAACGTACCTGCAACCCTGAGAAGCTGGGTTCTTTTCAGTGATACTCCTTAATTACAGTAAGTGGTCTGTGTATGCTTTCACCCCTGAGGTGTGCACAGCCTGTCATGCTTTGCTCTCTTCCAGGCATTGACTGTTGGAGTACTCTATCCACATACCTTTTCCCCCTATATTAGCACTGCATGGAGCTCAGGGTAATGCTCCTTGCCTTTCGGAAAAGTCCATCAGCTCATTCTCAGCAGCACCTGAACACAGCACAACAGTTTGGTGAGAGCAGCATGCAGAGTAAATTCATACTCGTTTAACTGCAGGCACAATGGGCCTCTCTGTTTCAAACATGCCGTTGTCCTACTGGATCTATTACGGAGTATGTAAAGGAAGATTTACTATGTTTTGTGTAGCAAAGATGATTTCTTTCCAATGATTGGTCATGCCCCATTTGGTTAAAAACTTTGCTTATGAAAGCAGTATCTCTGCTTGTCCTCACTTTGTCAGGATTCTATTTGGAAATGCTGCAGAGTCTTGCAGAGTGCTGTCAAAAGTACTCTGCCCATGAGCAGGCAGGGCAGGGTCAGAGAGGAAGGCACACAGCTGTAGAGGATGTAGGTTAGGTGCTGTCAGGGACATAGCAGAGTAAAGCATGTCCAAGGACATGAAAGCAGAAAGGTCTGAGCAAATTTAGCCTATGTTTTGTGTCCTTGTGAGTAAAAAAATGTGGGCTGCCTGGCTTTGCAGTCCTAGCTCAGAACCTAAATCATCTGGAGAAACCAGAACGCTGGATCAATTTTTTAGCACTCTTGCCTTCATTTCACGTAGTTCTCTTTTAAGACTACTTCTTTTTTAAAAGAAACTGAATTCCTGAACTGTTTAAGTACAGTAAATCCAATTTGTTGTAGCTGCTTTATTTCCTCACCGAAAGGAAGTTGAAGATTAAAATTTAATTTTTGATGTTGGCAAATTTCTTTCCTAGAATGTGAAAACTGAGAATGCTAATCCTTCTTTCCTTTTAAAGCTTTCATGGATCCTGCTATCAAACCCTAATTCAGATTAGCCATGCTTTTATTTGTAATGCTTCCTGTCTGTCCTCTGCCTCCCTCAAGTTTGAGCAGCAGTTTGAAATCCTTAGAATTGCAGTCTGGTCAGTTTTCAGGACCTTCTTTTTTCAGCTTGTCCGTATACTTTCTTTCTTTTTTTTAACAATATAAAAAAATACATGTTCTGACAGATACTTTTGTTTAGGCAGTGTTTTGGATTTTGGTTTTGTGTAATTTTTTCTTTTTAAGTTTGCTGCAATATTGTAATCCCATTCTGTTTTGCAAGGATGTTAATGGACAGCAAGAAGGGAAGTTCTATTTTCCGTGAGGTGGAAAGCCAAGAAGACATGGGTGTTTCCTTTTTGCTTAAAAATATAAGTAGGAAAAGTTCAGCTGGGTGTAGTACATAGACAGAGAGACTCCTGCAATTCAGAGTGGTGCATACAGGGCAAGGCACAGAACTATGCAGAATTAAACAAATCTGCAATCAAGCCTCCAACATAACAATTCTATTCTTAGAATCCACATGGGTTTTATTGTGCAAGAGGAAGCCAAAAGTTTCTGGGTTGAAAGCAGCCTGAAGGAAAGGACTTACTCTGCAAGATGCAGTAGATAGGGAGGCATTTATTTTTAAGACCTCAGATTTTAATATCTCATTCAGAACTGCTAAACAGGGGGGGTTAAAAGGTTTGTTTTAAAATAAACCTTAACCTTCTAAAAACGTTTAAAGCTTTTGAAGCTATTGGTGTCTTCAAGGATAAGGTGTGTTGGTATATTTACGGCAAAACATTTTCTGACTCCAAAGTGAAAAATACTTGTTTTTTAAAGAAATCTCTCTTCTGCTTCCCTTTCCCTGCACTTGCCTTGGTGGGTTAGAGACCCACTGAGACTTTCCATTCACTATTTTACATACTTAGTGACATTAGCATGGCTTGGCAGTGTGTCCCCTTCCAGAAGTCTCTAATGTGTAATACTGAAATCTGTTTTTATGGTGGCATCCGTTCTCTTTTCTCCCATAGCTACACTTTTATGAACAAAGGCATGGCATAGAAGTAGCAAGCAAGAAAGCTTTAAGTTACTTGGACATTAGCACTTCATGCATCTCAATTCTAGAATATTTATCCAGTGTAGAATTACAAGATTGGGAGCAGGGGAAAGTTAGGCCTTTCAAAATAATAGTAATGACAAGTACTGAGTGTCTGAAGGCCTCAATGATGTGCATTCCCAGTAGGAGAGCAGCATATTGTGTGGGTTATGAGTTTCTTCCTCTGTTGATATACCTGAACTTACCTGAACTGTGGCAGAAAAAGAATACTTGCTTTTGCACAGAAATACAGCAAACATCAGTGTCTTCCTCTTTTAATTCCACAAAGAGGATTACCTCATGTCTGGAACAGGTGAACCTGAAGCTTTGTTTTCATAAAAGGGTTTGAATAATTTCATATTGCAAATGGAGAGGTTAGAAAAAATACAGGTTAAAACTATGGTAAGCCGGTCACAGTGCATAATCATTAACTGCTGCATTGCAATCACAGAGCCTGAATTTGATCTCTTTGTGCTTTGTCTGTTTAGATAAATAACCTTGCATTACCTTTTTTTTCTGAGTCACAGATTTTTGTGCTTCATTTCTTAACCTTCATACTCATTTGCTGTATGTTTGCTTCTGTATTTCAGAAGATACTGATGGGAAAAGCAAGTATTTCGTATTGCTTGTACATGAATGAGAAAAGTTGAACTAAAGTTAATTTTTACATTTTTCTAGTATATTTATCAAAAGTTACATGAAGTTCAAAACCAAACTAAATGGGCTTTAAATGACAAATAGTAAAAAATATAACCATTTTTTAGGGGTGGAAGGACAGTGCCATGGTAGAATGGGGAGGAGAGGCTAGTTCTCTCTTTGCAGACATACTACTTTATCATTGATATACTGGAGGAATATCTCTGAGATTTTTCAGACCAAAGAAATTGATATTTTAATTATCCTACATTTCAGATTTATTTTATGAGATTTACTGGTTTAAATAAATCAGATCAGGAATTAAGTTTCATCCAGTAAAATAAAAAAAGTTAGCAAATCTATTTAATACTTTCTAGACAAAATTATGAGTTTCTCTAAAATACAAGTAGTTTCACCAAAAGAAAGGTGAGTTACAGATCAGTGTGCAAACACACAGAGTCATGAAAATGTTTGAGGTTTTTTTTAATTTATGGATGATATTGTAGATTTAGGTTACAACTTGTTTTTCCAGTTTTACAACTTTGTGTTCTGCATTTCTTCAATATTTTGTTAAAATAAAACACAGTTTAAGTGAGTTCTGGAAAGGCTTTAAATAGATAAAGTGAAATGTCTGAAATTATAACCAAGAAAATGCAATTAATGTGTTACCTGATTCTTGAGCAAGAAGCTTTTATTAGCTTCCTTCCTGTTTTGGATAGCAAGTGGTTGAGATATAGATGTGTGCTTTTTCTGTTTGTCATCGAGATGTTCTCATGCAACCACTTAACATTGTCATTTTTTCCCTATGTTGTTATCCAAATTATAACTCAAATTACCTTGGCAAAGATTTCTATTTGCCATCAGTTATCTCTTCCCATATCTCCATTTCTACTGTTCGTTACTCACTGATTGTAGATTTTTGCTTGGGGTTTTTTTTCACCCCTTTGCCCTTGGATCAGACTTTTGCCTAAGATTTTGAAGCTCTGCCTTACTGTGTGCATAGTTTGGCAGCTCTATTAATTCACATTGAACTGCCAGGAAGGACTTTTATTACTCATGGCTTGCTCTATTTTTGGGGCTTTGTTTTTATGTAATTAAAAACATGGCATTCTGAAGGAGCTTATATGCTAGTTTTGGCAAATGGTTGTATATGTAGAAGATTCATCTTAAAATTACACTGTTGGATATCTCTACTGAAACTCTTGCTGGCTTAAAGTGATAGTGAAAGTTTAAAGAAAAAGTGGTAGTTCTGTCAACCCAAAGTTGCTCAACCATATTGCAGTTGATTCTCCTGTTTTTATTGAATTCAAAGGAATTGTGTTAAAATGGCAAAAAAAAATATTGAGAAGACCAGTGGTTTTAAAGAAATTTTCCAGATCTGTTATGAAGGAAGATCTTGATTTATTTTTTTTCCCACACCATCCTAGAAATGCTTTTTTAAAAGGAATTCAGCTATAAATGGGTATTTTGTATTTACATCACTGACATAGGGGAAAAAAATTCTTAAGTGACAAGCTGAGTTTGAGGGGGTATTTACAAAAGGCAAATTGGATAATCTGTCAAAAAGACCTGTTTGCTGAGAGTCCTCCATTTCCCAGCAGAGATGATGTAGTTGAAGAAATGACTTTAAATCTGCTCTTTACTTTTTCAGTAGTTTGGTTGCTAGTGAAGTTCAGTATTTTGCTTGTTTTCTATCAAGACCTACTATCTGGGGAAACTGGCTGTGCCCATTATTCTCCTCCAGAGAATCAGGCCTGGTTATTTGTCCGAGGACATGAAGACTGTCAGTCACATGCTGCAGTGCTATTTTAATAAGCATATGCAAAGTTGACATATTATGGTGTGTTTTGATCCATTCTGGATGTCTGTGTTTTGAAACAATGTCTCCACTGCCATTAGACTAGGACTCAGGAGTCGAGCTGCCATCATTTCTGACAACATAAACTTATCCAAGTTATCCAAAGGTCAAGAATATCAAAGGCTGTATAAAACTGATAATTAATTTTGTTACTGGAGGATATGTTTCAAGATATCTAAGAGACAGCAAAGGAGGACTAAAAAAATGCTGAAGAAGCTTCAGTGGGATCTGTTCTGTAGCACAGCTTGTGCCATTGCTGTGACACACAAGGATCTGTTGGCCAGTCAGAGTAGGAAAATGTGTTGTGGTAGGACATTCCTGCCTTTTTTTCACTGCAGCTTTAGAAAGTCTGGGATCTGACTGCTCTGGCATCTAATTTGGGGAATACTGTCTCTGTGCACAGGGCAAAACCAGAGAGGTTAGATATTGCAGCATCAAAATCTACTGGTAAGTAACTAATTTTCATACCTGCTGATCTAATTTCTCAAAGTCCAATGACATACCAGTCCAGACAGCTCACTGTTGTGCTACAGTACTGACAACTTGGGAGTTCCCTTCTTATTTTGAAGTTGCTTTTACATATTTTAGTTATATTCATGTATGCTGTCAATTTGAGTTTGCATTCCATATTTCTTGTCCTAAATAAAGATTTTTTTAAAGCTTGTTGTTCTACAAATGTTTTTTAAATTTTTTTTAAGCTTTTATTTTCACTTTTACTTTTCACTACTCAGGTAGTTCTTGAACTGGAACATTCATCCGATATAATTCCCTTTCTTAGGGAATTAGTCTGTTTGGTTTATTTCCTGTCTTCATCTGCTGGTAGGAGGGCAAATTGCCAACTGGACTGGCATTTTCTGGATTTGGAGAAATTAAACTTGCAGGTAAGAAACTACTGGTTTTTTGTAGGTATAATTGGTAATAGGACAGACTTTTGGTTTATTAAATGAAAAAATCTATGTAAATGGATCTTTCAAAATAGGCTTCCAGTGCTGTGAATCTGGATTTGACCAGAGGAATTGGAAATGCTGAATTGTGTCTAGCTGAATTGAGACCAGAAATTTTATGTGGTTACCCAGATAAGGCTTTTCTATATTAGCTTGGCCTAAATTTAACATTAAATTAAATTAACTTATTTATTTTTAAATTCCCAGAGGTAATACAGTTACAGTATAGTAAGTGGCCAAAGATAATCACCATTTTATATAATTTCTGTTGTGCGTGCAGGAACCCCACAGACAGGTTGTCTTTTGTCCCCATCCCTCACTATTAAGTCAGGCCACACTTTCAAGATGCAGAAGTCTTAAATGTGTTAATTCAAAGGAAATTTCTTAATCTTTTGAGAGGCAGCTGAATTGCCAAAAGTTGTGCTAGTGCAAGCAGAACTGTTTGTGGGGTTGCCTGTGGAATTAAATTTAAACAAAAAAAAAAACCAACAAAAAAAAGCTTCTTCAAAAAATTTTAAAATAACTTTGATACTACATTTTCAGAATGGCTCCTGACATGATTGTATCAGAACTGAAAGGACAGCAGGGATGGAAATGGGCAATAATATGTAAATTGCATTTTATTTTTGTTGTATCTTACAAAAATATGTCCTGCATGTGCTTAATAAATAATCTCAAAATAATAAATCATTAAATAAGCAGTTGAGGAAATCTGCAAGTAAATATTCTGGAGAGTGCCTGGCAAACACAGGGTCAGTGAACACTAGAGGAGAAGGATGTTTATTGGAAGCCTTCACTAATCTCACATTTCCCAGCTTCTTAAATATACAATTAAAGAACTGAAAATCAAAAAACATGCAGAGATATTTCTGGGAATAACTCTGTAAACCTGATGAATGCTTCTGTTATTCTTGAGTAAAAATAAGTAAATTTACAGGCCTGGAGGGAGCACATGTATCTGCAGACACTTACTTCCAACCTGGGACTATGTTAGTATTGATTAGTTAGTGACTCATCAGTAGTCTTTTGTAATAGGCAGGAATTCATTAGCAGGATGTTTTTACTGAACTCTTGTTTTTGAAGAAGAGCTTAATTTAAATAGTGGTTCCTGATGTAGAGTACAAAAAATATAAATATAAGCCAAATATTTGTTAGTTTTTAATTATGTATTCTAGTATTAAGATGTTCTCATCTCTTTTTCTGATTGTTTTGCTCAACAAATTATTACTTGCAGTAGCATTTTGAATTTGTATGGAGTTTTTCTTTATTTCAGATGTTAAAAAAATCCCACCAAAATTTAAGTGTCATAATATGCACAGGTGAGACTGTGTATATTATACTTCTCTTACATATGTGCATTATAGCGGAATCTGTGCTGTGAAGTAATACAAAGGACATTTGATAATTTTAAAAGAAATGTCCTGGTTTCAGCTGAGGTGGAGTTAATCTTCCTAGTAGCTGGTACAGTGCTGTGTTTTGGATTCAGTATGAGAATAACGTTTCTGAGGCTGATGTTTTGGTTGTTGCTGAGTATTCTTTCTCTGCCTGCTATCTCTTCACTATTTCTTGATTTTTATAATGTTTTTCAGAACTTGAAACAGTGTATGAAGTTATCTTACAAAAGCTTTGGTTGGGGTAAGGACTGCTAAGGGTACAACTGTTTTCTTTCTGCAGATTTTGAAACAGCTGCTGCTACTTTTCGCCAACATGATTATAAAGAGGTGGAAATGATTGTAGATATAAAGATACCAGTTAGTTGGATGAGGGAGGGGAAGGTCACAAACTCTCAGACAACCAAGAATTCTTTCATACCTAGTTTAAAGAATGTACCACAAATGGGTTTAACCCCCCAACTCTCATAATAAGTTCTTACATATTCTTCCTACATACACCAAACTTTCTGCACTCCACAGTCTCACTGTGTTAGTCCGGGGTACCCTATTCAGCTATATCCCACACACTGCCTGTTTTTCATTCAAAAAACAATCATACAATCTCTTATTAAGACCCACTGTATTCTGCATGTAACAACTGCCTTCCTGAAATTATTTAGCCACTGTTTTTATCTTCTTTTCTCCTTTTCTGTCTTCTTTTTTGAAGAAAAGGAGTTAACATCCTTGTTTTCACTCAGACTTGATAGTATTTCCTTATTTTTAAACTTCTCTCATTAGTAAATCTTTCTGTCTCCTACATTTTCTCTTTGTTTTGGTTTTTTTTTTCTGTGTGGTTTTTTTTTGTTTTGTTTTGGTTTTTTTGGAATGTCCTTGCTTTTACTCCTGTATTAAATGGCTTAACATACTGTCTACAAGCCTTATCTTGCATCATTCTTAAATCCTCACAGCTACAAAACCAACAGAACAATATTTTATTGAATTTTACTTAAAATTAGAGCTACATACTTGTGATATTCAGTGTTATGATGTATTATAGATTTTCTTCCATGTAAGGTATACTTCCAAGTTAAGCAGTAACATCCTTTGTAAAATCTAGACTGAGCCTTGGTCTACAGGCATTCTGGTCATTTTGGATTTGAATTGATGTTTCTTGCCAGTGGCTTGTTCTCAGAAACAAAATCTGTGTGTACATTGGACGTTACAGTTCATGATGTTTTACTACAGACCAACATTTTATACAAAAGTTTATATATTACATTACATTATTTTTATGTGAACTTTCAGTAACTCTTCTGAAATATTTCCCAGTTAAGGCCCAAAGAGTTCAGCAGTTCCTCTTTACTCTTGAATATTTTGTGAAACTCGTACATTTCACAAATATCTCTATTTGGCTTTTGCACCTTTCCACCATTTCTTCATTTCTTACCTTTGCTCTATCAAGACTTTAATTTATTCTTCTGAAAGCTTTTATATGCCAAACTTATTTTGCTATACAAGCAGATAAATAAAGTTTCAATAGTAACATTCATAGTTTGGTTAAATACCTGACAGAAAAGGTCTAGAGGAAAGCTTGTGGTCTTCATTGCACTCCCGGTGATGAGGAAGGATCCTGCTTCAAACCCTGCAGCATCCCTGCCCAGAACTGGCCAGTTACACTGGTTACAGTGTTTGCATTCTGGGGAACAGGAGCACTACTGTAGAAATTCAGTCTGCCATGGATAAAATAACTTGTTGTCCTTTGAGAGCTCTTAACCTCTAGAAAGTGCTTCTCTTGTCTGAACAAGACCAGGACCACACTTGACAGTCTTGTGCAGCATTTTTCCACATTGAGTGTTTTGAAACTTGTATTTGCTTTTTTAATGAAAACTTGATCATATTTGCTTCTTTTTTAGCTTTTCTAGAGTAAATGCTTTTGTACCCACCTCTTTTCCTGTTTTGAATATTTGTAGCAGGATCATTTTTGCCTCATGGTGATTAAGAGCTGAGGATGCTGTATGCTGTGTAGACATGGCACTTAGGGACATGGTTTAGCAGTGGACTTGGCAGTGGTGGATTTAAGGTTGGACTCAGTGATCTGAAAGGTCTTTTCCAACCTAAGTGGTTTTACGTTTCTTCACAGTTTAACGCTTTGACTCTTCGAATAAGTCTGGTTAAACAAAGGCAGTTTTTGCATATCGAGAAAACTGCTGTTTGCAAGCAGTGCCTTCATAACGGCTGTCTGCTGCAGTGAAATCTCATGATACTTGAAAAATGGCTGCAAAAGAGCAAAGAGCTAAATAATCTACAAAGCTGAAAAAATAGGTGATAACTAACAGCACCTGCTGTGACTATTTTGTTTAACTTTCTATTGTCTATACTGCTATTATATATATATTTGATATATTTGATACTGTCCTTGGGCTGATTTGATAATTTCAAATCCATTTTCACATATTTTTAAAGATTCAAAACAAAAAGTTTTAAGAGTAGACTAGTTAATTCTGTATCCTATTTGACACCTGGTTTTCTTCTTCAGCATGGTGTAGTGGTTTAAGAAGTGATCTACTAAAACTTTCTTTAAATGTTGTTATGTTAAAATCCCTGGAGCAGTTTGGGAAGTCTTTGCTTCAGAATGTCTTTGTTCACACAGAAAGGGTGAAATTTCAGGTGACTGTAGCATACAGATTGTGGGAAAAGCCTGAATATAGAAACCTGTGTCAAATACAAAAATTCCACTGTTAGCAACTTGTCTGTAGATGCATGTTGTGATAACGTGTCTGTGATAACGTACAGGAGTTGTCCAGGTGGAAATTTACATGTACGTGTTACGTGTGTGCATTTGCATTTAGGCACTGTGGGCATAGTTGCTCATATAAACTGTGTCCTGTTATGAAACTTCTGTGAAAACGTTCAAGATGTCCTTCTGAACAAGGCGGTGACGTAATGTACCTGGCAAACCTCCTAAGAACTTGCTACCTCACCATTGCAGTTTCCTCAAATCAACAAACCTGTAACAGCCCTGTGTTATGCTCAATGTACCCCCAGGATTAGGGTGATTACATGGGGAAGTGAAGGCTATACAAAATATCTGAAATTATTGAGAGCTTTGGGTTAGCAAAGTGGTTATTCCTGTAGACCCCTGAGAGTGGGGTGAGGGCGTAGATCCCTGGGTAGAAAAGTGATTGTTTGCTCGTGTGAATGCTGAGGGAATTACTCATCTTGAGAGAAGCTTCTTAAAACTAGTTTTAATCACTGTGATGCTTCACCTCCTTCTTGTGCAGTATGACTGTGAATCTGTTTCCTTTCTCAGCCTCAGCTGCTCAAAATTCCTTACTGAGTTCACTATTGTCTTCTCTTGTTTGTGGGAAATACTGGCTTTTTGGGAACTGTTGTGTGCCCTTACAGAAGTTTGTGTCTAAACAGTTCAGATACCCCCAGAATAAAAACTGCTTTATAAAAATAGACCTGTTGACAATGTTTTTTGAGAATTCATGTAGATGTATGTGTGCTGTGAATAGTTACTTAATTTGCTGTGCAGTTTGGCATTTCAGATATCAACGTGGCATTTGGCTTTGGAGTACATTTTGTATGGAGATGAGTAACATTAGTAACCTTTTTGCTTCAGGCCAGAGATAGTCAAACTTGTAGAGCAGCATTTTATTATTGTCTAGTATTTTGTGGATTGGAGGATTTATGGGTTAAGAATCACTATTACTTTTATTTCTAGTTATTCTACAGCAGTATAAGGGCAGGTCAGTGGTTGCCTTGTGCTATTGGGAAAAGGCTGGTCTTGTCTTGGAGCCTGAAGAGCTATGTACTTTCCTTCTGTATGACTTTTGGCATGTGATTTCCAGTATTGGCATAATTGCTTCCTCATTTCCAGAATTTTAGAAAACTGGTTTGCTTCTTGGGAATATGAGGCAAAACAAATTTGAACATGTAAGGTATTCAGTTTACACTTTTTCTGTCAGTTATAGACATACGTTACTAGAAACTGTAAGGTGGTAGAAAACAGAATAACTGTATGTTATATTTTGCCTGAAAGTGTATAGTGGAATTAACGTGTCTGGATTTCAGTTCATTCTGCAAAAGTATTGAAGAGGGGATGGGAGAGTGTTCAAACAACAAAAAAGACTGTTGAGGGGAAGCACATCACATTCCCGTAATGGGTTTACAGAGTTGGCCTGTTAATTACCATTATGCTGGCAGGAAGAAACACATTGAGACATATTTAGGAACAGAAGAAGAATTTGACATTTGAATCCTTCTGCAAAAGCAATAAAGAAAAGCTACTGCCTTCAAAAGATTCAAAGTTGCTTCCCCTAGGAAAAATGACCAATTTAAGATGCTTTATGAAAATTGCAATCTGTTGGTCACTCAAAACATCCGGATGGTCACTGGTGGTGTTCCCCAAGGCTCAGGTTTGGGGTCAGTCCTGTTTACCATCTTTATTGATGATCTGGTTGTGAGAATTGAGAGCACCCTCAGTAAATCTGCAGTAAGTTGGGTGAGAGTGTTGATCCTCCCAAGGGTAGGAAGGCAGCAGAGGGATCTGGACAGACTCAGTCAAGGGGCTGAAGACAACTACAGGAGGTTCAATATGGCAAAGTGCTGGGTCCTGCCCTTGGGTAGCAATAACCCCACGCAGTGCTGCAGGCTAGGGAGGAGAGGTCTGAGAGCTGTTTGTCAGAAAGGGACTTGGAGGTGCTGGTTGACAGGTGGCTGAACGTGAGCCAACAGCGTGCCAAGGTGGCCAACAGCATCTTGGCCCGTAGCAAGAATAGAGTGGCCAGCAGGACCAGGGCAGTGATCACCCTGTACTCGGCACTGGTGAGGCTGCACCTCAAGTACTGGGTTCAGTTTTGAGCCCCTCACTTCAAAAAGGGCATTGGAGTGTGTCCAGAGAAGGGCAGCAAGGCTCGTAAAGGGTCTAGAAAACGTGTCCTGTGAGGAACATCTGAGGCAGCTGGGGGTGTTTAGTCTCGAGAAGAGAAGGCTCAGCAGGGACCTCATCACTCTCTACCGGTAGCTGAAAGAAGGTTGTAGTGAGGTGGGGTTCGATCCCTTCTGCGGTGCCTGCAGTGAGAGGACTTGAGGAAATGGCCTTAAGATGAGACAGGGCAGATTCAGATTAGATACTAGAATTTTTTTTCACTGTTAGGGTGGACAGGCATTGGAATAGGTTGCGCAGGGAGGTGGTGGAGTCACCATTCCTGGAGGTATTTAAGAGGCATCTTGGGTCTGGCGCTGGGTGATGTGGTTTAGTAGTTACAGTGGCAGTGCTGGGTGATGGCTGTACTGGATGATCTTGAAGGTCTCTTCTAACCATGACAATTTTATGATCAACTTTGTCAGGACTGGTTTTCCTTTCTCTCCCCTGAAGGAATTGCATTTAATAGACTGGTTTTTGTATTCATAGAACTGTGCTAAAGAATAATGACTTGAGATCAAGACAAGAATTAACTACTCACCTCACCAATCAGTGGCCTTCCCCAGGAGCTCTGGATGTCAATGCTGTTGCCTTGGACACGCTACTCTACAGAAAGCACAATCAACAATGGGATGAGTAAGTTTAATATTTATTTTGATTCCCCCTTAGAGGAACAGGGAAACTGAAAATTATATATTTCCCTCAGCATACTCTGAAAGGTATCGTATTGGAGTTACTTGTTACAATGTACCAGGATCAGCTGGTAAGTAAAATCAGTTTCTCTTGCTTATCATAAAAATTTCCTTCCTTTATATTAATTTTTAAAAAAAGGCAGAAAAAGAAATCATTGCTTTAGGAGAGTACTGACTTAGGAAATAAATGAAAATAGTGTTTAAGAGAAGAAAGATTAACTGCCTAGGGTTTTTTTAGAAAACTTTTTAAGGAGAGTTGAAGATACCTAGTTAGATCTTTCAGTGTGTTGCTATCAAATATTACTTGCTTTACAGGAAAAGTTTTCAAAGTCTGGACCAACTTTCAGCAGAAGTTAGTCTTTCTCAATCTTCTCTGGATCCAGGTCACTCACAGGATGGGAAGCAGGATGGAATTAACTTATTAAATGAAGGTACGGAGCCAGTCTAATGTCTTCCTTTAATTTTGATCTTCATAGTTCTGAACCTCAGTCCCTGTGAGATGAATTTTCAGTCTAAAGAAAATATGCATTGAAAAGCATATTTTTCATTGTTATGCCAAGTGTTTCAGTTTCCCTAAGGACTCTGCTTCAAATAAGTTTGGATTTATGAAGATACTCACCCCATTCCCCTGTATTGAAAGCTAAGCTTCAAATATGTTGCACATCTCTTCCTTCTCCATCACAGAAGCAGTCAACTCTACTACAAGGAGGATCTTCTGACATCTTTCTGCTGTAACCAACTCTTTACATTTCCTTTTTTTGGTTTTAAAAGAATGATTAAAGGCACTGGATTTGCGACTACCACTGTCATTGTTACATTTAACATTTATCTGTGGAAATGCAGGCTGACAGTGTTTCCATTAAAACAGAGAGAAGAACATGATATGAACTGTGTGTATAAATGTAATACATGCACATACCCCCTTTCAAAACCTGTATGCTTATCACAGCTTAACTGCTCCATCTTGTGGGCAGTTGTGAGAAGCAGAAAAATGCAGGAAGGCTTGTGAAATTGTAGCACTCTGTGTATGGAACAAACATTGTTACAAAAAATCCTTTTTGGATCTCATCAAATGTAAGCTTTAAATAGATTTGCCAGTACACAAGCTTAGGTTACCTAAGCATTGAAACTTCTTTTCAATGCGTGGGTAGGGATCTCTGCACCACCTGGACTGGGAACGTGTGGCGAAAGTTACCTGTCTTCACAATTGCATTTATGAAGCATGCCTCTGCTGAAGCAGTAGTATGGAATTCTTTGTAATGTAGATTAAACAGCTTTTTCTGTTCTCTCATTTTTTTTGTGGTCAAGTAATCTTCTGCTCCAAAAATTATTAGCTTAATTCTTGTTTTTCTCAACAGGAAAGGAAGACACTCCATCATTGCTTGGTCTCTGTGGCTCCCTTACATCAGTAGCAAGCTACAAGTCTCTCACAAGTCTGAAATCAAGTGAATACCTTGCAAGTCCCACAACAGAGATGACAAGTCCAGGCTTAACACCATCTTGAGATACACACAAGAAGGAAGAGCTTTGTGTTGTATGCATTTGGTTTATGTTCCATAAAATGATTTGCAGTAAAGACTGCTAGTTCCGACTTAAAAAATAAGCTGCTTTATTTTTTCTTTTCATGGTTACCTGTATAATTCACAAATTTGGTCAATTTTCATTCATGTTTTGTTCTTTTTTTTCCCAGAGGACTTTTCAGATTTTCTATTTTAGTCTGGAATTTAAAGCTCTTGGTCAGGTACAGAATGTATAATCTGATGCTTGTGACTGATTTTTAAAATGAAACAGTTGGAAATCAGTCCCATACTTAATTGTCATCAGCTTTGTTTCTCCTTGCACTAGCCTGGCCCTGCTCTAGCCACTGTACTTCTCTGCAGTGCTTTAAATATCTATCAACTCTTGCAGAACAGACAGGGAATCCTTAACACCAGTCTTTGTAGGCAAATAAATACCTAAAAATCTAGCTTTTCATCTGTGTATGTTGTGTAGGACCTCAAATAGCATATTTAACCTATCAACAGCTTTTCTCAAGTTGACTCAGTGTTACGTTTTGCATTCCTGTTAATATCATGGCACTTAGGAGATGTCCCAATGGCACTGAAGAATCACACTGAAACACTCTTAAAAACTCTTGAAATTGCATGTAACAAATGTAACTTGATCATATAAATCAAGCATAGGTAGCAATTTGTAAATGGTGAGCAAACTCACTAAATGCTTGTAAGTGGCCTGAGTTACAGATAATCTAACATTATACGAGAGATTTCATGCTGAAAAGATGAGAACTAAGGATGGTGGGGGTTAGCATCTTGTGAAATTTGGATTCTGTGTTTATTGGCAAGATCCCAAGGAGAGTGAAAAAGGGGAAACAAAGACAATGCAATGACTGTATTTGTGTGTTAAAGACTTTTCTCATCCCTTCAGTAGTGCAATAGGTATTTTTCTTGCTTAGGTAATACAGCAGAACTTCTTTAAGTCAGTTTTCTCAAATTACTTGCCATTGATTTAAATTACCAATAGGAGAAAAAAAAAAAGGGAGACATTTTTTAAATGTAACTAACTTTCCAGATTACCCTACAGTTTCAAAGTTTGCAAAATAATTTTTGAATTGCAAACTATATTCTTAATTCTTTGTAAGATATGATGGATCCTTTATCTATGAATTTTGCTAATCAAGGTAATGCTTATCAGTATGATTAGTAACTTTTTAAACAAAAGTAAAATGCATGTAAGTATGTTGTATTTATAAGTGCTAGGGAAAATGCTTTTTTGTGCCAAAGAAGTTTCATAAATTGTTTACATGAGTAGCTGCAATACAAGACAGATTTTTAATTATTGCTTACTCCTAGGTGTTTACAATATGGCACCACACTCTGTACAGTTTTAGTTGACTTGCCTCTTGTGATTGTACCTTGGCACTACTACTGTAAATGGTCATCACAGGGTGGGCTTGAAAGAAAGAGGATTCATTCTCACCTTAACTGCAAGAAGTATTTAGCCTTTGTAAGTATGAGGCATCTCTGGAACTCAAGGCACTGTTGGATTTAGCTGGAGGAGGTTCAAAACACATCTCCTCAACTCTCTATTCCATGCTGCTCGAGGTCACTGCATCCATGGCAGGGTGCACAACTACTGACACTATTTTAATGCAGAATTTTAAAGCAGTTTAGCAAAATCCACCAGATCTTGTCTTTCAAGCCCTCATGTACCCACTCAGTTAATTTCTCTGTAATTAACTCTGACCATTAAATCCTTTCATACACTGTCAGAATGTCCACTACTTCATGGAACTTTTTTTTTGTTATCACATTAAGCACCTGTTTCTTGAGTAACATTATTAAATACAAATTTGTAAACTAGAGATGCATTTTTACTACAAATAAAATGAGGGAATCCAGATTCCACAAGATAACATTCTACATCCATGTACAGTGATTTAATCGGTCTTGTTTGCTGTTAAACACTTGTCACACTACATCAGTATTTTGGAGGAGGCTGTAATCATGATCTTCAGTCATGTTCACTGATGGCTCTTTTCTTAGAGCTACATGTGTCGTTTAGCTGGTCTTTTATGTAGTCTTACTTGAGTTTCTGGGTGTCATTTTGTGCATGGAAAATCAGTTACGTGTATGTTTCTCAGTTCTAAACATTAATTATTTTTTTAAATTTTAAACCGCCAGAACTGAATGTTTTGTTGCCTTGACGTTCCATAAATGTTGCATGTAAATTAAACATTTTGTATCATCACTAGTTACAAGGTGTTGTCTCTCCTTTAATCACACAGGATAAAATAAGACCAGTATTCAGTAAATTACAGTATTAGTGAGCTTATAGCAAATTATTTCCTTGAAAAAGAGAGACTGGTTTTCTTGCTCTGTGTCATTCAATATCACCCAAAATCTGCTGTTACTATTTTCTCTCAGGCCTTATTTTGTAAATTTACATTCCAAAGTCACAGTGGAAGAACAGTGTTAAGTGTCTCCTGTGGCAGCATCTCTTGCCAGCATCATGGTAACTAACACAGTTCCTAATGTCTTTACAGCTCGAGTGTTTTTCAGTGTGTGAGGAATTTTCACCATGGGCTGAAGTCCATTTCTTGGGTAAAGCACACCCGAACTTCACTGTCTTGATGCTTTTGTGACAGCACACCCCTCATTAAAATACATTAAAAAAAAATTTGACAGCTTCATTGAAAATGCATGAAAGAAGGGAGGTACTGAGGGTAGTTAAAAATCATTTAAAACAAATCATCCAGAGGAAGCTCTGATTTAGTAGTTCCAGTGTGTAGAGGCAGGTGCGCTGGGGCAGAGCACACTAAACACGCTCTTCCCTTCTGAGGGACACACGGCTGGGGCACGCTGGCACGGGAACACCTGTCCTTGTGCTGACAAACTCGGCCTTCCAAGACAGGTGATCCTGTGCAAACTGTGCATGGACAAACCGTCCCTGCCTTGGAGTGCTGTGACCGTGACAACCCGTGCCTCCCAGAAACATGCGAGGAGCTTCCTGCAGAGCACCTGTACAGGCCCTGGGCTCCAGTGCCTGGGTGTGCTTTGATTTCTTAGAGTATCACCTAAAACAACAAGCCACTGCAGCCCCTACCAATGGATTCACCATGCTCTCTCAGTTTCTAAAGAGCATGACTATCCAGTTTGACAGAAAGAATTTTTCATTTAAAATAAACCTGAGAAGCTTTTATAATATGCACTTACATAAAACAGAGCTGCAAATAACAAACATACAGAACAAAACACATGTCCAGCAGCAAGAATAAATATACATTTATTGAATTCATTCTATATCAACCTCCTTGTTGAGAAATAAATATATCTTACAATTGGAAACCCAAAACATTTTTATACATCATTTTAAAACCCAACAAAAATATTTAATCAGACTGAAAGTTTAACACAGTGGGGGTCATTCTTCATTGCTATGTTCAGCTTCAATTATTTTCCTTCTTTCTTTTTTTCCTTCCTTCCTTTCTTCTTCCTTCCTTCCTTTTTTCTCTATAGCTGCAAGAGAAGTCATAAAATCTTCAATGATAGTTTAAGGGTGATGTGTATTTCCTTAGTCTTACAAAAAATGTTAATCTATCCTTTGCAAAAACAGGTAAGAATGAAGTTTTATTTAGTTACCAGATGTAAAAGTAAAAATGCACTGGGAATTCTGGAAAACATCTTCTCCCATTTAAATTTGGCACAACTTTCATCATGTACTTCGACTTCATACAATTGGACGAAGGAAAATTACGGACGATGATTCTTTATTTCATTTAAATGAGAAAAAAAAGACTTTCCATATTCGTATGTGCTGATCATTATGGCACAAGCAGGAGCAACTTTAAACAGCCGTGGAATTAGACCTGCCCAGAAGAAAAAGGGAAGCATTCACTATCCTTTGTTTTCAGACCAAAGTGCTGTATACAATTTACTGGTCACAATTAATTGATACGATAGTATATCCGTTTAGAACTGGCAATTCCACCTGTCCTCATTCCTCAAAATACTGACTTTACTGGCTGTAGGAATTACAGTGTAATAACCTTATGGGCTCACCTATGCCATCCTGTGTGGTCTGCCTGCCTCAGGTCTACTATGTCTCTGCCCCTTCTGATTCCATGGAGCTGGAGCACCTGGACCTGCAGGGCTCTTATGCTCCAGCACACAAGAGGTGGCCTCTACTAAAGTGGAAGAATCCTGGTAACATGTATAAATTATAGTATTTAAGTATTTTAAATGTCTCCCATTATAGTTAACTGTGATCTTGTCAGTGGAGGTTAGAAAGTGATTCAGTTTAGAGGAAGGAAAATAAGGCTGAATGCACTTGTCCGCACACAGCCAGCCATGCACTTCCACTTGAAATGCAACCACGTCTGCAGGGAGCTAGTGCAGATGACACATGACCTATGGAAAACTTGTGTTGCTTTGGAACAGCAGCAAGAAGCCAGGCAGACTAACCCCAGTCATCTCCCCCACATGTGGGCAACTGAACCTTCCTAGTGGCTGATGGAGAGAGTATCTCTAAACTCTGCTACTTGTGTCAAGACCTAAGTGTCCTAATCCATTAACTAAATTCTACCCAAAAAGGGCTAATAATACTTTGTGGTGTCTTGCATTCTGCTGGTATCAGTGCTCTGAAAAATGCAAATCCTGTTACGCAGCTATGTCATCACAGGACAGCAACTAAAGCAGTTTTACCTTTTTCAGCAAACACAAGTCTTGCAAAACTTAGCCAACTGCATAGCCATCCACACAAGGGCCCCAAAGAACCAATGCAGTGTGGTCAAGACTGGTAAGTACCCTCTGTTTGGAATGTCTCTTGCAGATGTTCATTTAAGTATGAACTACTATAGGCTTTTACGTCAATATCATTTTAATCTCAGTATCTTGTCATTTCCTCCCTAGGCTGCCAGGGTCATGCAGGAGAGGGACAATATTTTCCCTTGTCTTCCTTTGATCACCAACACAGCTATACAAGCTTTTCTTTTTGCCCTTGACATCCCTGAGCAGATTTATTTCTGTCAAGACTCTACCTTTCCTAACCTGACCCCTGGCTGCTTGGACTGTTTCTCTGTGACAGGTTACCTGTCGTTGCTTCCACCCTCTCTCAGCTTTCTTTTTGTGTTTATGGTTGTCCAGGAGCTCCTTCTTCCTCCACACAGGCCTCCTGGAGTTTTTGCCTGACTTTCTCTTTGCTGGGATACATTGTTCCTGAGCCTGAAGGAGGTGATGCTTGAATATTAACTGCTTTCTTGGGCCCCTCTTCCTTCCAGGGCTTTATCCCTTGGTAGCCTACCAAGAAGATCCCTGGAGAGGCCAAAGTCTGCACATCTGTTGCTTTATATATGCAAACTATTCCATAACTGACAGTGTTTACAGAGATGGAAATATTTATTCATGTTAACCTCTATAACCACCTGTTAATGATTAAAGAATTCTCTAGTCTGTGGTTTTTTTTAGAGATAGGAAAACATTTACCAGCAAATAATCCAGTAATCCCATTTCTAGTGAGAATTTTCCTCATAACTGCCCACGTTGATGTACCGTCCCTCTGTGGAACTCAATACAGTACAAGACAACAGTGAATTAAGCAATACATACAATGCCACAGAATAAAATTTTTAAAAATCACAGACTGCCAGAAATGTAATTGTTATGTTTAACTCCTTTTATGTTAATTTAATCCATCTTAATTATACAGTATATTAAATTAATACAGTATGCAAATACACAAGTTAAAACAGCATGACATGGAAAAACCTGTAGTAACACCTAGAGTAAGACATAAAACCAGCTAAAATATTCCTTCCTAGATTGCTGATACTGTTGAAAAAAGTCAACCAGCCTTCAAATGAGCCGGTCCCTCTCCGTGTCACTTTATACGTGCAGCTAAAAGATCATCACAATTCAGGTTTTTAAATAAGAACTTGCCTTTAGAGTAATCTTAGTTTAAAAGTAAGTTTTGAGAGCTGTTATCATGAGAATGAATCAGAGTTAATATAAGAGGTAAGGTAGGACACTACAGATTACATCTAAGTTTACAAAAATCAACTCTCTCCTAAATTTATGTTACCTTAAGAAAGTATAGGTCTAAGAGATGTGGACTGAAGTCTGTGGTGGGTTTGTGTTTCTTAGTGAATTTTTTCTTCCTTTTTCCAGTTGGTTACCAGGGAGACAACTGGCAGGAGCAAGTGTAGTCATATGCAAATGCCAGACAATCAGAACACAAAAAGATCGTTGATCACCTTGGCCGAGCCTTTTGATATGGCTTTGAAAAACACAAAAGGAGGTGG
>WBMZ01006851.1:0-70112 GCA_013400975.1 Atrichornis clamosus | reverse complement strand
TGCAACAATCAGGCAGGACCCTGGTTCATAACCCCCTTGTCATTCCCTGCAACTGGGCAAATTGTTGCCTGTTTCTGACCCTTGCGGTGTCGGGCATCTCAGAGCAGAGGAAGGCAGACGAGGTGTCTCCCCACACCATTTGTGCTCCACGGGGCGGTGACGGCGGAGGGGACGCGGGGACGTCCCTCGGTGCTTCCCTCGCTCCCTCCCGCCATCAATTCCCCGCCAGCGCCCTCACGGCCCCGCTCGCGCCGTTCCCGCCAGCGCCCCGAGGGCCCCGCGCGCCCCTCCACGTGCTCGCGTCGTGCGCGTGCGCCGCGCCCGGGCCCCGCCCACACCACGCCCTCCGCGGGGAGCGCGGTGACGTCACTTCCCGCGCGCCGGGCGGGCCAAGATGGCGGCGGGCGGGCGGTGGCTGCGGAGCTGCTGCTCCCTCCTCAGGTACCGCGGCGGGGTGGGGGGAGAGGCCGCGGGAGCACCCGCGCTCAGGGGGAGACGTGCTGCCCACGCCGCGATCCCCACCCGCGGGCTGTAGCTTAGGAGTACACGGCATAAAAGAAGAAAAACCGACCGCTTGTTCTTATTAAATTGCTGTATAACAAAGAAATTCTCATTGCTCTGTGCTTCTGTTTTTCTGATGAAGTATTTCAGTGGTGGGCCCTGACCCTAGGGACATTTGCACAGCATGGGATGTAAATAAAACTGGCCACAGGAGATCCAAGTGTCACTGGATTTTAACAAAAGTGTCACCTTTCTCACCTGCATGTACCACACACCGCTTTTAAGTATGCTTTTCAACCTATTTTCCAGTATTAGTATCAGCAGTGTGCTTGTACCAGATAAGATACATTTTCTCTCTTAGTTATAGTGCTTGTTTTTTCTTGCACTTATAACTAAGCAGTAATACAAAATTTGAAACAAACTTATTCACTGTCAAGCAGGTTCATCATAGAAGCCTGGTATAGCCTAGTTCACCTAGAACAGCTCGGTGGTGTTCTCCCCTCCGATCCCTATGTCCCAGCACACCCAGGGGACATTTCTTGTGCTAAACTTTGCCTCTTGCCTTTCCAGGCGCAGCTTCCCAGTCCTGGCCAGTGTCCGGCACCGAGGCCTGACGGGCGTGGGCGGGCGGTGGCAGCAGGCCGTGGGGCTGGGGGTGGCCCTGTGCGCCGTCCCTGTCGTGGAGGTACCCCCAGCACCCCCTCCTTGCAACTTTTGAACATCCAAACCCGCTTGTTTGGGCTGGTTCTCTCCCTGTATCCTCCAGGAGCACTTGGCTGTCTGGCCTCGCAGCCAGCAGTGGGGCTTTTCCTCACCTTTGTGTTTAGCTGATATCCACAGGGAGGGCGATGGAAAGGTCACACAGGTGTCTTGTGTTGCAGCAGCAGAGCTCGGGGTCCCTCAGCAACGATGCCCTGATCAGGAGAGCTGTGTCCCTGGTGACAGACAGCACGGCCACGCTGCTCTCCCAGACCACCTACGCGCTGATCGAGGCGCTCACGGAGTACACCAAGGTGAGCTCAGGGATCAATTCCAACTGCAAATTCCAACTGGTCCGGCACTAACTACACAAACCGCGCTCAAAATGGGCTTTTCCAAAATTGGAACGTGGAAGTTACTTTTAGCTGTGTTTAACTGTCGCTTTTGGGGTAAATTNTTTTGGGGTAAATTTAGAGAATTCCAGAATGGTTTGGGTTGGAAGGGACCTTAAAGCTCATCCAGTCCCAGGGGCAGGGACACCTTCCACTATCCCAGGTTGCTCCAAGCTCCGTCCAGCCTGGCCTTGGACACTTCCAGGGATGGGGCAGCCACAGCTTCTCTAGGAAATCTGTGCCAGGGCTTCACCACCCTCAGAGCCAAGAATTTTTCCCTAATATCCCATCTAACCCTGCCCTCTGGCAGTGTAAATCTGTTCCCCTTACCCTGTCACTCCATGCTCTTGCAAAAAGCCCCTCTTTCTACTTAAGGCAAAATGACCCTGGGACTCAGAACTGGGGCTGAAGAAACTTACAACAGTTATTTACATTACCTGTGTACTGAGTTCTCTATTCTTGGCTGTTTTCTTCCCCTTCTCTGCCTTTCTAAGGCCATGAACTGAGTTTCATCAGAAGAACGGAGAGAGCCATATTTAAGTCTGAAACAACAAAACACAGTTTTAATTTTACAAATAAAGTGCCAGTCTGAGTAAAGTACTTGCATTCCAGTTTATGTCCTTATTAGTACATCAAGTACATGAAGAGTAATTTTGCTTATTAACACTAGGTAACACTGAGACAACACCAGGGCTGTGCAGGTTGTCGTGGTAAATGTGCAAAACCATTCCTTTGCAGGCAGTTTATACCCTGGTGTCTCTCTACAAGCAATACTCAAATCTCCTTGGGAAAATGAACTCGGAAGAGGTGGATGCAGTGTGGCAGGTGGTCATAGGAGCCAGAGTTGATGTGAGCAAACCACTTCCCCGCCCTCTCAGACCCTGCTCAGACTGTTCTCCACCAGGGCACAGCTCGGGAGAGCTCTCGGGTCTGCTGCCCCTCGTTAATTCCTGGTTCTGCTCCTAGGTGACCACGAAGCAGCAGGAATACCTCAGGCTGGAGTCCAGCTGGATGACAGCACTGCGGCTGTCGGAGATGGCGGCAGAGGCCGCGTATCAGTCAGGTGAGCAGGGGCAGAAACTGAGCCTCTTCCCCTTCCCCTCACTGAGTGAGAGCACAGTTGGGACACAGAGCGTACACTCAGTTAACATCACAGGCGACAGCTGGTGCCTGGGTTTTAGAGGTGCTGAGAACTTTTGGGGGGTTTTTTGCTGTAAGTCTGTAGATGTATTCTGAGAACTAGGCCTGGAAACTTCACATGTGGTTTAGGTCAAGACCAACCATGACCAAAAATGTTTGAGGGAAGAGTTGAGTCATTTTTAAATGCAGGGCTCAAACACAGTCCTGGGAGCCACAGAAATAAGGCTGTCTGGAGGTCCCGCAGGGCTTTCTAGCTGGATTCAGTTGTACTAAAGAAAGAAAAGATGCTAATTTTGGTCTTTTCTCCATGGAGAGATTTGATAGTTCTGAGATTGAGTTGTGGGCTGGTTATGGTAAATGGGCAAAGTTACTGAGTGAAGAAGGGAAGGAAAGCAGTGAATATACAGGGACACCTTGACTCTGCAAGGGCCTGGAAAAGGTACAGAAGCTGTAGGAGCATGGGAGGAGAATGGGAGTTCAGCAGTGCCACAGGTATTCCTGCTGCTGTAGGTGCCAGGATGGCACAAGGACTGAAAGGTTCTGGCACAAAAGAACTGGGCTGGGCTCGGTTCTCAAACCCACTGGCACAATCTGATCACTCTGATCCAACTCGTGTCCCACTGGGGTGGAAGAATTCAAGGGAGCAGTGAAACCTCAAAGCAGACAAACTGAGGTAAATGAACAGTAAATGCATTGAGCATGAATACAGCCCAAAGCAGGTGATAATTCCAGCCATTTCCTTAGCTGAAGGATTGCCCAGTGCTCCTCTAACCCCGTGTGTGTCTCACCACCTGCAGGTGCAGACCAGGCCTCGGTGACAGCCCGCAGCCACATCCAGCTGGTGAAGTCCCAGGTGCAGGAGGTCCGGCAGCTCTCCCAGAAAGCAGAGACCAAATTAGCTGAAGCTCAAACAGAGGAGCTCATAAAAGCCCGAGGAGAGGACTCCTCACTGCCACAGGGTGTTTTAGGGAATACAGATGATGACCCTTACCTTCGGGAGGACTGAACAGAACTGAAGTCTGAGGGTCAATCACAAATTGAACAGTCCCAACCTCAAGTGTGGGATAGTGTAAAACTGCTGAAATAAGCCTGTGATTCCATTTTCCCCCCTCAAAAGGATTGCTTTACAAATCAAGTATTTGGAAGGCCTCGATTTTGTTTGTAATTTACCTTGTTTGTAATACTTTTTTGATTCATTTATTTAAACGTTTATCTATGCAAATGTGAAGACTGTTATCAGGGATGGCCTGGTGTTAATTGTGTCTCTACTGGGAGGGTCCTGCTGCTCTTTTGATGTGTTTGTGGGAGCTCATTAGGAATTAGCCAAAGAAGTGGATTTAAAGATCCTTGTTTTTAACCTGTGAAGTAAATTATGTGTGTGAGGAGATGCCTTTATTAAACTGTGCAAAAGCAGCTCAGTGTGGGTGAGCCCATGTGGGGAAGAGACTAAACCCTGTGTTCTATTTGAACTTAAAAGTTTTTAACCTCCGAGTTGGCAGCTGCACCAGATGACTGAGCTGCGATCAGGGGAAATGTTTGCTGTAGAGCTGAGAGATTTCCATGGAGTCACTCAGGCTCTTGGTGCAGTTTTGTTCAGCACAGCAACTTACTTCACCCAAATCACCACCTGGGGAGGTTCCCCAGGAAGCAGAAGGAGGTTTGATTTTCAAGATACTGTGGTTATAAACAAAACTGTTTTGGCAACTGCTGTGCACTGTTTTACAAAGCAGTGAGCAAAAGAGTTTTACATATTTGTAAACTTGCTTCCCAGTGCAAGTTTCATGAAAGGAGCTTAATTCTTTCTTTTGCAAGCCTGATGTTTCACTGCAGATTTCAAAACCACGAGTGTCTTTCACTGTGTTCATTTTCTAACTTGACAGCTGGTGTGAAATTTGCTTTGTAGAATAGCATCCTCCACCACAATTTTATCATTGATGACTGGAATCAGTTAATCCCCATCTGCCAGGTTGTTGTAAGAAAACAACATTCATTGAAGGTTTTTCACCACAAATTAGCATCTGATGCACTGCATCTATGTGGAGGTTGCTGTTACTTAATTGAGTTGTGCCTGACCAGGAATTTTCTTACCTGCAGCATAAATTGTGTCTCATTTTGCCTGCCTCTGGAACAAATGCCATCTCAGGTGCACAGCACTGCACAGTTATAGATTAAGTAGTAAAAAAAATTAACAAACCACTTTTCCTTGCTCCTCACTGGGTGCTGCTGTGTCCAAGGAAGATGGCACTGTCTGGAATTCAGCTCACAGGGAGCTGCCAGTGTCTGCTGTGCCAAACACAGCTTTGGGCCAGAGCATTAGGGAAAAAGCCACTGTGATGAGAAGATTACTTGAGTGGTGGCACAGCCTCAGGAGCCACGTGCACCCTCAGGTCAACCTCTAACCACAACTGCTCCCATTTGGTACAGCTGAAGAACATCTGCCAAGCCCCGAGTGCACCAACAAGTTGTGTTCCTTTCAGGACGCCACAATAACTCAGATGTCTGCATGGCACTGCCAGGAGCCTGCAAAGCCAGCAAAGTCCCCTCTTCCCCTTTCAGGGCCTGCTCCCAACCCTGCTGTGACCACACTTGTCATTTCACTGCGTGTCCAGTGCTTCCCAAGAGCTCTTTCCACACACAGCCTGACGTGACTGGGACCAACCAGTCAGTCCAGTCACAGTGGGAGTGAGGAGCATAAATGGCTCCACGTCACCTCCAAAACAGGACAGAAAGGGGTCCCTCACCTTTATAGGGGAGTGGGAGCTGCCAGCTGGGGATTAGCCCACACACCTAAGCCCACGACAGACATGACATCATGCTCTGTGTTCCTGAGTTTGCGCTGGGAATCATCGAGTGGATCAGAAAACTGCTGCCACAGCAGCTCTCGGGGTACCGCGGTGCCCGCTCTGCCCAGTCTCCTCTCCAGGACAAGCAGCAGTGCCCAGAGAACTGTGCCCAAAACCTGGGGTTTGCTGCTGACACTGCCCTGTTCCCAGAGCCAACACACCTGAAACCACACACAGGCAATTTCTCAGGTACAGTTAATCCCTCTTGCAGCTGCAGCCACAAGACACAGCGGCAGCTTGCACAAGACCACACTGAGGATGGACACCCAGCTCCAGCAGAGCAATCCTTTGAGACAAACCCCTGCTCACACCTGGCTTTGAGCTCATGTGAGGTGGCACCTTCTGCTCTGAGAGCCTGGGGCAGCCGTGGGGCTCAGCCAGAGCTACACTGGGTACTCCAGAGGGCCAAGGCAGCACATCCTGCCAGGAGTCCCTCAACCCATGCAGCCCTCACCCCACTGAGAGCTCCCACACCTCTGCCCTCGGGGTGTCCCTGTTTATAGAACAACAAAGAACCTCCTGGAAGCACTTCCCAGGCACCTCTGAAAGCTCCAGCTCCCATCTGGTGGGGGGTGGGTGCTGGGCAGCTGGCACTAGAGACAGCAGTTAGAACAGCACAGCACAAAGGGCTCTGGTTTCTCTAATCACACACTTCCTCTTTACTATCTTTTTTTTCCTAAAGCTTCCAGGCTGCTTCCTGCTCACACAGCACAGCGGCTTCTGCTCTAGCAGCAAGACACCCTGACACTGATAAGCTTCACAAAAGTATCACCAAAGTTTAGTTCTATATTCGATCTTTTCTCAAATTAGCCACTCCGGCACATTCAGATTAATCACTTTTGTATCCATGCATCTTCTCTGGACAGGCCAGAGAACAGCAGCTGCTCACAGAAAAGGAAGTGGCAACTAACTGTTTGCACGACTTTAACTTCTTTAATGACTCCTAAATGCAAGTACCCCGTACCACATCTCAGCCTTCCCTGGCTTGTAGGGCTCTTGGCTTTCAGGAGACCCAAGAATATTCCTGTGAAAATACTTTTCAAAACTATTTTATTTATACACAACATTACAACAACACCACAAAACCAAACACCTCCCACACAACATGAGAAGCTACAGCCACTCCTCCTACCACCATGATTACTCAAGACACATTGCTCCTTTCAAACCAGATCAGAAAGTGTTTGTGCAAAAGTTTCCAGTGCATGTACACCTGTAATTAACTTCTGTAAAAGCCAAAGGGCTTCAGGCAGAGCCCAGTCCCTCAGATCATCATCATTGTTGTCTTAAGGCCACGTATTTTGGAGGCTTTTTCCTCCCTACTCTACTCCCTTTCTTGTGCTGTTTGGTAGGAGCTGTGGGATTGCTGCCCTGGGACAGCCAACCCAGCAGGACATACAGGCCTTTCTTCCAGCCCCTCAAGTAAATTTTAGATGCTCTGTCACTCATTAGTCATCACTGGCCACCCCACATGAGACTGACCAGACACCAGTGTTGTGGAGCCTCCAGAGCAGGTGGCCCCTCACTCACATTCCCGTGGCACTTGTGACTCTCCCTGGCTTCAGTCCAGCTGGGAGGAGCTGAGTGCCCTGTGCCACGTCTCACCCAGCTACCCACCCCATGACAATTCAACTGCTTCAAGTAACCCCGGAGACAACAAGACTCACTGCAAACCCAACCCTGGCAGCTCCAGTGCAGCCTGTTAGTAACGGACACGTTTCTACCACAACCTGATCCTTACTCTAAGTACCCTGTCACCAGACACAGTCCCCCTGGGCCCGTCAGTAGCTTCTTTTCCAGCCCCTCCTGTGGCTGTGCGTCACCGACACCGCACACTTAATGCCATCATCCTTCACCAGCGTCCACATGACCCACATCTCCGTTGGGTTTAGCCTGTGCACAACCATCAGCCCTTTGTACAAGCATGGGTCAAAAGGATTGAAAGGTCTCTGGATCCCGAAAGTCTTAAAGCCGGCGTGGTTTTTTGGGGTCAGTGACATCTTTACCAGACACATTCCCACAAACACATCATCGATCGGGAAGAGCTCCGTGTCCTCTGCGGTGCTCCGGAGGCGACGCACCGTCTCTCTGGACATCACATAGCCGCCTCCTCCTGCATAGAGAGGATAGAAGGTGGCTCCGTACATGGACTCAGGAATAAAGTATTTGACCTTGGTGTTCCTGATGGGCCGGGCGTTGGCGATCACATCCCCAACAAAGAGGTCCTGTTCAGGGTCCAGCTCCTGGAGGAACTCAATGATGTTGTAAGTGTTGACAAACACATCGTCATCGCCCTTCAGCACAAACCTGGCGTGCAGGCAGTCCTCCGTGAACCAGCGGAGGAAATGCAGCTCCTTGAGGGTCAAGTTGAAGAAGTCGTCAACAAAATCCCACTGCAAGATGTCATCAAACTCCTGGCTCTCGTAAGCCAGCAGCTGGTGCAGGGGCTGCACCTGGATTTTGGCCTCAGAGCGCCCGAGGAGGAACACCAGCCTGATGCGCCTGCCCTGGATGGAGACCTCCTTCCCCCAGGTGTTCCTGATGGCCACGCGCCGGTCCACGTTGATCGGGGAAGACTTGATGGCCAGCAGGAGGAACATCTCTTTGCTACACCTGGAAGGCCTCAGCAGCACCGAGAAGTTCCGGCAGTGCCTGTAGGTTAAGAAGACGCGGTGAGGCTCCGGCAGGGCGAGAGAAGAATTGGCAAAGGTCAAGTTGGGCAAACACTTGCTTTGTTCAGCGCTGTCCAGAACCGAAGACTGCAGTTTGTGATCTGCTACCTCCACTTTCTGCTCTGCTGTCGATGCTGCCAACTTCACCTCTTTCTTCATGTAAAACACCCAGGCGAGCAGCGTGATAGAGAAGGTGTAAAGCGCGAGGTTTTTAATCCTGGGATACATGGCAGCCTCCGGCACAGAACCGACCCCGGGCAGGCAGATGAAGACGAGCCGTTCCCTCCCACGCAGGACGGGGCGCCCGAGGAGCCGCTGGCGGGGACGGTACGCGCCGGCCGGTCCCCCGGGACGTGTCTCGGCGTTTCCCCTCGGTTCTCACCAGGACCCGGTGCTGCCGGTGAGGACGGTCCGGAGCCCCCGGCCCCGCCGGAGCGCGCAGACCGGGCTGGAGCCGCCGCTCCACGGTGACCCCGCACAGCAAAACCTCCGCCCCGCTCTGCGGAGCCGCCGCCGCGATTTACCGGGAGCTGCCACCGCCCCGCCCCGCAGCCCCCGGGCCCCGCCCGCGGGCGGAGGGTGCGGGGGGCTGGCACCGGGCAGCGTGTCCCGAGCGCTGCACACCGGGACGGCACACCCCCCTACACCCGCACACCACACCCCGCACACCCGCCCAACACCCCCCAGCCGCCCGCCCCAGCTCCTGCAGAAGCTCAGCACCAGCCCCAGGCCACCAGTAGCCCCGTGGCACCTCCCAGCTCTGGCAATTCGGCTAAACCAGGCTCCGTGCAGCAATCCCGTGTGGTTTATTTCTCACTCACTCTTCTGCTATGGACACATCACTGAGTCTCCCCCACTGCCACAGCCACGTTCTCCTGGCTCTGGGTGCTGTCTGCCAAGGGCCACCGAAGCAGCTGCATCTGGAATTGAACCGTCAGCGGCACCGGCTCTTGACCTTCCTCCACTTCAGCAGAGTCTTTGTTTTTTCCTTTTCCTGTGGAAAAAAAGTAAATTTGTCACTGTCTTGAGAGAGTAAATCACCCTAAAAGCAACAGTGTGCAAAGGGACTGCCTGTGGTGTCAGCCCTGGCTGCTGGGCCTTGAGGGAAATCTATTTGAATATGACCTTGGGTAAGAAGCCCAAAGAGCATCTTTAGGCTGGCAACTGATCTGGGTGCAACCTTGCTTTTTGTTGTGAAATTCCCCTAGGACAAAAGAAAGATGCAGAAATAAATTATTTCAAGGATCCTGGAAAATCAAGCATGGGGTAAAACAAGACCTACGTGAGACTACTTCTGAAGACATCCTTCAACGTCTGGGCAAATTGTTCACTTGTGACAAAGCTCGCTGCCTCTCCTCTTTGAGCCGTCTGGAAGCGATCCCAATTCCTCTGAGAGGACTTATTATTTGTGTGCATTTGCTGGCTGAGGGATGCAAATCAGCCCCAGCTCCCGGCTGTGAGAGTGCCGGTCCCTGCACAGCCTCGCCGGACACACGGCTGGGAGCCATCCCCTTTTCCCCGTGGTGTGGCCTCTGCTGCAGCTCCAAGGAGGTGCGTGGTCCCCCAGGTGGTGAGCAAGTGCCAAACGGCCCCGGAGCAGCTGGGACTCACAGGGCAGCCAGGATGTGCAGCAGGGCTTGAGCAGCACCCCCCAGCCACAATCGGGGGGTTCTCGTGACTCACATTGGAGCCACGGCCATGGGGCACTGGCTGGGGGCAGCTCGTCGCAGGTTGTGAATGTTGCACACACGCTTTGAAACGTGCACTTGGTGGCCTCGTGGTGCAGCCAAGCCAGCCCCCACCTGCACAGGCACATCCGAACACCAAATTAAGCACGAGTCTCTAATTGCTCTGGGTGTCCTGCAGCAGCAGCACTTGTGTGCACACAACACCATCTTCGCCCTCATTCAAGCTGCAGGGAAACCTCCAGCATGCACTGATCACACCGCTGAGGTGAAAAGGAAGGAAGAAGCAACCACTGCTGAACCTGAGCTGTCTGACAGCAGCTTCCTGCATCAGCAACAGGCTGAGTATAGACTGCAAATACACATCTATCGGCTTTTGGGGAACAGCAATTCGAGGAGTTTCCTTCTTTTCAGGTAGCTGGGAAGGCCACAGGCTTCCTTGAATGTAGACACCACCCAGGACTGCAGAGCTCTGAGATCCTCCCCAAAGATGGGGACCTTGTCATGGGTGACAGGCACAGGAAAGCAGCCTGCAGCTATTGGAAAAGGGTGTTAATGCCACTCATATCTGATGCCAGAGCAGGGAAACAAGGCTCCTTTGGTAACTCTGAGCAGTGCTGGGAGGCCTGGCCCTCTCCATGCCCTCTCTGACCCACGAGCAGTTTTCCAGCGTTGCCTCCCCCCCTTCCCTCTCCCACTTCCTCCTGCTCTTGCACTACCCCTCCAATGTGCTGGCACTGCTATTTTTGCAGTCAAAACCAAGACTGGTGGAAAAATAACCTGCAAGAGGCAGGGTGAGGTTTGTCTCCGGTGGATTAAGCAACGCTGCCGGCTGAGCAGCCCGTGAGCTCCGCGCTGGGGAGGCAGGGGACACCCGGCAGGGGTCGGGGTGGCCCCTTCATGGGTGACAGCAGACTGGGATCTGTTCCCAGCCCTGCCACGGGCTGGCTGGGGCACCTGGGGTTCTCTGTGCATCTCATCTCCAAACCAGAGAGAACAATAATCCCCTCTGCAAAGTGCTTGGAGATGCGAGTTGGCAGTGGATGAGGAGCTCATTATGCATCCCAGCAGCCCTCCCCCAGCTGCCCGCCCACGCCACCGCCCACGTTTGGCAGCCGACACAGTGGGCAGTGCTTTTCTCACCCAAAAATCTGCTTTGCCCTTGTTCCCTGGCACAGGGTGCTGCTAGGTGTGTCTCTCCCAGGGCAGCCCACCCCTGGTGCTTGCTCAGACACCGATTCATCAGGTGTCCGGGCTGTGTCTGTCCTGACAGCCCCGCAGTCAATGTCTGTATTCACAGCCCGAGGCTCCTGGAGCTGGCACGGTGGCCGGGCCCTGCTCCTGTTTGCTCTCGCACACCCCACCCTCTGTCACCTTTGGGAGACGCTGTGGTTTTCTGGCTGGCTCCTTTCTCTGCTTTGGGTTTTTTGCTCTTGTCTTTGCCTTTTTTCACGTCCTGCGGAGAGAGACGTTTGCACAGTGAGGCTGTGTTGAAACTCACTGCCCTCATGCAGTCCTGTGACAGCTGTCACCATCTGGGTGCTGTCACTGGGATTTAAGGGGCAGAGGAAAGAGGTGAGGGGGAGCAGGAGCACAGCAGAGTGGCTGCTCAGAGAAGAGAATCCAGAAAATAGAAAGTGTTGGTACAGCTGATATGTGCTGCCATGCTGAGAGAGAGCACCAGAGGAAGCACGAGTGGCTGCTTTCACATTCTCAAATGGAAAAACAAACTCATCTCTTTTCCTAGGCCCATAAAAAGTAGAAGCACTGCTTGCTAAAAGCAACTTCCAATAACCACAGCAGCAGCGATGGATGGTGGTTAGGCAGGGCTATTTCAGCCCCACTGTAGGGAGAGGAGAATTGAGAGATGGATGGATGGATCGATGGATGGATGGATGCCCAGGCCAGTGCAGGCAGAGCAGGCTGCAGGGCAGGATGTGCTGAACCCCAGCCCGCAGCACTGCCCATCCCTGGCAGCCCTGCCCTGGGACACACTCCTTACCTTCTCCTGCAGAACTGGTGATTCCAGTGGTTTCTCAGAGATCAGGATCCCAAAGTCACACACAGTTGCCACCAGGTCCTCAGTGACCAGCAGGGACTCCAAGGTCACCTTCCTGGTGCCCAGGGTGCTCCGAATGGGAGGGTCACTGCGGAATTCCAATGACTGCTGCTTCTTCTTCTTCTGCTTGTCCTTGGACACAGGAGGCTGCAGGACACGGGGACAGGCCTCAGCAGAGGGCTGGGGTTCCTTTATCAGGAAGAAACAAGCCCAGCCCCTTGCCCACCCTGCATCCAGGCCAAGGTGTGTGTCAACAGCTGCTGCCTTCCTCCCACAGCAAGGGGGGATTCTGGGATGGAGGGGTGACTCTCTGACACACCCAACTGATCAAGGAGAAGGGCTCTTGTTGTCATCCCATCACTAATTCTGCAACTCAGCTATAACTTGGTGGTTGTTCTCTCCCAGCACCCTACCTTGGCATCGTCCTTCTGCTGCTCCTGTCCTTTCTTCCCATTTGTGATGGCATTTTCCTCTGGATCAGCAATGATGGGCCAGGAGACCACCTGCCCAGAGAGAGGAGCTGGCCCAGGGTCCCTGCCATCCCAGCCTGCCTCCCAGAGGGAACATGACACCACTGCTGGGCCTCCCAGCAGCTCTTCCCCCTTCATCCAGCTCTGCCATGTGCTCACCTTCTCCTCCACAACTGAGACAATTGTTCCAGCCTCCAGGTAGGACTTCAGCCCCACCAAGTCCTTGGCAATGTGTTCCTTCCTGTAGCTGCAGTCGATGGTGTCTGCCCAGGGCTGTCCAGGGGTGGCAAACACCTTTGCTGTGTAGGGACACAAAAAAGTTCAGAGGAGGCCTCTCTTTCCCCAGGACACGGCTGGTGACAGGTCGTTATCCATCGGGAACAGCCCAGGTGACACTGCAGGGGACATCCTGATGCCACCACATCCCAGGAAGAGCTATAAACCTGCCCTGAGAGATGGGACAAAAGACCTATAATTCATCATTACCAGAGTGGGCCTTGGGTTCCTCTGTGGCTGCAGGCTCCTGATGGCTCTTTGTTTCTCCTGTGTCCTGAGCAGAGTTGTCCACATCCAGCGTGGCCACTGTGGGAGTCTGGTGGATATTTGTTACCTGGAACAGAGAGGGATCTCTTGGTAGGGCCTGTCTGGTTGTGTTTTGGGGCAGAGCTGCCTCCAAAATCCTATTCCCCAGCTGACCCTCATGGGAAGAAGGGGCATCAGTGCCAGGGAAGGGGTCTGCCACAGTCAGCAGGAGGGGGGCTGGGCGTGCATTCCCAGGTGCAGAGCTCTGCGCTCCCTGAGAGGGACATGGAACGTGGGGCTTGTCCTGCTGGATGTGGCCACATGGGAATTCCATCCCCAGTACTGCTGCTGCCCTCATCAGGTCAGGTCTATCACGCCACAGCCTGGAGATGGAGTTCCCCCTGCTGTCACCTGCCATTCCTGTTGTTTTCAGGAGCACAATTAAGCACCAACCTCAGGGCTGCCCCTGTCCTCAAGCTCCTCTCCCTCGGCAAACTCGTAGGTCACACAGTAGCTGTAGGTGATCACCGGAGCCTCGGAGCCAACCTCCAGCTGCTGAAAAGCTTTGGGATCAGGGAGTCCCTTCATCTCCCCAATGCTCACAACCACTCGTGCTTCACTCCTGACCAGCTCTGGAAGGAAGACAACCTTGCCATGAAGCTGCAGCAAGTTCCTTCCAGAGCAAGGAAGGAACAGAGCAAGCAGAAACCTCCAGGTCACCATGTCCCACCTCCTGGCATCCCTCAGTGACACCCTGTGAAAACGCTGTGACAAACCACTGCCACGTGGGGTCACTCCAAAGCCATGCAAACACCTCCTGGCTTGGCTGCTCTGCCTCTTTATTTAACATTTGAGTCTTCAAAAAGCACATCCAGCACATAAATTCCTTAAGGAGGAGCCATCAAGAGGGGCTTCCCATCCCGAGTGTCCCCAGCCCCCTGCTCTCATCCCAGCTGGGGATGCTGCAGAGGTGGCACTGCTTGTGCAGACAGTGCAGCACCACGTGAGCACTTTCCCCAGTTCAGAGGTTCCTCCTTCCACAGCTTGAGGGAAACACACGTTCTGAAACCAGGTGGTGCCTGGGAAGCAACGCTGGGGCAGGCCAGGACACTGAGGCAGTGCTGGACTAGGATGGGTCATTCTTGGGCCTGACTGAGGCTAAAACTACCTCAACTGCAATTACACCACTGCAGAGTCCTCTGTCTGTCTCCCCACTTGTACTAAAAAAGGCACAGGGAAAGATCTCCATTCGAGGAGAGGACAGAAGAAAGGCAATACCAGACCTAGAGTTTGCCCTGAGGGCCCAGAGCTCCACCACGATGAAAAATCCCCTTCTGAATGGCAGGGTCAGCACGGGCAGGCTCGAAGGTGAGGGCTCACCTGGCTGCCTCGCCAGACCACAGAATTGCTGCCTCTCATCAGGCCATATGTGGGTGTCATCGAGGAGGCACAGCTTGGGCAGGCTGTCCAGGAGGAAGCCTTTGTAAGTGGGGATGAGAGCCAGGGGGTTCCCTTGGAGCACCAGGATGCGGAGCTTCTGCAGAGTGGACAGCTGGGAGACCAGCCCCAGCAGATCCGTGAGGCTGTTGAAGCTCAGGTCAAGGGAGACAAGGTTTGGCCTAAGGAGAAAAGCCAGGGAAGGAGATAAGGCAACCAGCACCTGTCTGAGGATAGAGAGCTACTGCCCTGGGGCAAAACCAAACAAAAATCGTGTTTACCCAGCACAAACAAGGTTGAACTGGGGAATCCAATCTCAAAGCCAATTCTAAATTCCTAAGTCATATAGTCCATTGCCAGTCTTCCCCACAATGGAGAAATATGTTCCCTTATCATCCATTGATGACCCCACCACATCATTTGGTGATGCAGCCTACACTGCAGATCCTTCCAGGCTTCCAGCAGGGGCTTTCGGAAGGACATGGAAAAAGTAAGGGAAATGGGAACTGTGGTGGGCAGGGTGTCAAGGCAGTTCCCCTGGTGATCTCCCCATTCCACGGTTTGGCAAAGGACCAAGACAACCTCTGAGCATGAGACAGAGACAGCAAACAGAGACAGACTGCTCTGCAGAGGGAGTGGACACAGAGCAAAGAAACAACTCTTCTGAAGGGCTGTGATTTCCCAACCAGGTCAACCACTTCAGTGGCTCAAGGTCACCTGCTCACATATGCCCACTTCCTTTTCAGGAGCCCACATTGAGCCTGTGGCTTTACCAGAAATCTGCAGTGAGGTGCTTGTCCTGGGAAGGGCCACAGAGCCTGTTGTACCCCAGCCCCAGGTGCTGGAGCTGCGGGGGTGGCTGAGCACACAGGTCCTGCAGATCACCCACAGCATTGAAGCAGAGCTCCAGGACCTGCCCAGGACAGAGGGAGCAACAAACACCTTTGCAATGAGCTGTTCCTGGCACCCCCTCAAGCTGTTTGGCTTTCCCTGTGTCCCCAGATGGGACCTCCTGCCCCATCCTGCACAAGGCCCTGCTCGCTCACCTTCAGAGTCCGGGGCAGGTTGGCTGAGGTTACCCTGCTGATGTAGTTGGCACTGAGGACGAGCTCCTCCAGCTGCTGGAACTGCAGCAGACCCTCATCGACCTCCTCCACCTGCAAAGAGCTGGGTTTGGCCAGCGTGTCCCTGAGGCACCTCATGGCCAGGGTGACACTGATACTGTTGATCCATGTGACATCCGTGTAACATGGATTAGCACAACATCCCAGGGAGGGCGTGGGGCATAGCTCTACTTCAGCTGCAACACCTGGGAAGACCCTGGGATGGGGAAGGTGTCCTTTTCCCAGGATGCATTCCTTCACAGAAGGAAGACACAGTTCCCTGGCCTACAGCTCTACGGGCACCAGCAGCTGCACTTACTCCCTTGTCAACGATCCGCAGGGACTTGAGAACCTGGAAGACCCTGGAGCCGCGGAGGAGCTCGGGTGCCAGCACGGCCACTTCCCGCAGGAGCCGGTCCTGGGGGCTGCAGTCGCAGGGCAGCGCCCAGGGGCTGTGCCGGTCCCTCAGCAGCTCCAGCAGCGCCTCGGGGCTCTCCTCTCCCGGCGGCACGGCCTCCTCCGGCCCCGCTGGCTCTGCCCGGGGGCTCCTGCGGGCCTGCAGGCAGGATTTGTTCTGCGGAGAGGGAGAGAGGAGAGGCAGTGGCAGCGCCGTGCTGTGCCCCACGGCTGTGCCCCTCCCCGGCCCCCTACCCAGCTGCCGAGGCCGCAGGGGAAGTCCTGCAGCGCCAGGTGCCGCAGGTGCTCCCGGAAAGCAGCCGAGACGCCGCGGGGAGCTGCCATCCAGCCCCGGCCCGGCAGGGACTGCTCCGGCCCCGTGGCTTGTGTCCCTGTCGCTAGGAGATGGCGCTGACGCGGACACCATGGAAGCAAGCACCGAAGTCTCCTAGCGGAGCGTGGAGCGAGCCTGGGACAGCACCGAGCTCGCCAGGCTGGGAATAAATCCCTGGTTTTGTGGATCTCCCCCGAGTTCTGGGGGCTGCTCCCCACCAGGGAAAGAGCTGGTGGCCTCGTGCTGCACTTGCAGGGTGCAGCGGCAGACTTCTTCCCTGATGGAGGGCCTGTGGCATGGAATTTGCCATTTCCCTTATCTATGTCTACGTCCCGAGTGTCACTCGGGTTTCTGGGAGGAAGCAGTCAGGGCCTCAGTCAGCTCTGAAAGCCCAGCTCTCCATTTTACGTGGAGAGCACAGCCACCACAACCACATAAGGCCATCAGAAAACAAAGACCACAGCTGAAAATCCCCGCTCCCACACTTGGAAAAAAGTAGGTGAGCTCTAGGAACAAAAGCCACAGCTCAGTCTCGGGTCAGCGTCAGGTCCCCGCACTCTGAGATAATCTTCCTTTTTCCAGTGATAGGTGTTGAGGCAATGGCTACAAATTCCACTTCAGAGAGCTGACAGAGCAGCGTGTCAGCACAACTTCACCAAATGAATTGCAGTTGCTTTGTGGTGTCTGATGGTTACGTGGTGGAAAGCTGAACTTCTCAGGCTGGGTTTTACAGGATGGATGCTGACCTCTCCCTTATCAGCTCAGCAGCTTATCACAGCCCTGTACAGACAGGAAAGGATGTACAGAGCATGCACAGGCTATGAGACAGTGGCATGTCCTGGTGTGGAATAACCAGGTAAACCGCTGTCCTTAGGAGAAAATGAAGTAAAATCTTCTAGACATCTTTGAAAGAGCATTACCAGTGGTTGAACTGTGTTTTGTGGAAAAGCAAAGCTGTAAAAATGCTGCTTCTATTTGCATCACTATTTAAAACACCTGGCCCCCATTGCCTTCAGTGCTGCACAAAGAGATGTTCCTGCTCTTGGAAGAAGACCAGATCCCAGTCCTCCCTGGCTGTGCCCATCTGGGAGAGCTGGAAGGGGACTGGCAGTGCCCAGCGACATCTTTTATGGATAAGCTCACATACCTTCCACACATCTTCCTGTGGGGCACTGACCAGCTGCATTTCTGTGGTTTTGGTGCTTCCAAACAAGAAACCCTCCAAGATCACCCTTCTACCTGAAAGGAGCCATCTGTACCCATCACAGCCTTTGCAGGGATGTTCCTAAAGAATGCCATGCACAAAGAAACATCTCTCTTTCTCTCTGTCTCCACTTCCTCCCAAATAATAATAAAACCCTCAAATAAAAGAAGTGCCTGCCAGAACTGTCCTTTCCATAGGCCATGGTAGCTCATCTCTTCCCTGGCATTTAAGCACCTGGGAACAAGGGCTGTGCAAGAAGAAAACCTTCCCAGTGGGATGGCTGCTGCCCTCTGCTTGGCTCCCTCACAGCCCACGGCAGAACCACCTCGACCCTCTGTTATTGTGGCTTCAAGCAAACAACCAAGGGCTGAAGTTGCAGCCTGGTGGGGCCCCAGTGCAGCAGCTTACAGGGAAAACATCTATTCCCATTTCAGGCCTTGGGAATTGATTCAGTCCAGAGAACAGTCCTTGAACTAGTCCCAGGCACTTCAGAGAAGTTCATGCATACACCAAGCTCTTTGTTTTCAGAGAGGATTATTTCACATGAAAGCCAGAACTGATTATTTTGACATCAAGATGTTGATCCTTGAAAGTTTTCTGGTGGCTTGACATGCACTCACCTTTGAGCTATGGCTCCCTTTCAGGCACATCTGTAACTGTAGAGCTGGCAAGTACAAGTGTGTCACAAAGGTATTTCCATAGGGGTTTCCTCTGCTCTCCTTTCTGTCCCAAACCATCAGGAGTTCTGCTCTTCTGATCACAGCCTCATACATGTAAATCCCAGGGATAATTTTCCTCTGTTTTGGTGTGAATTTCCTGCATTTAGTTACTGGAAGCAGAAATCAGCCTCAGGGGAGTTGGAGAGATGGATGACAGGGATGGGGAGGTGGCATCCTGGGCATCCCTTGGGAACAGTGTAGGACAGACATCCAGCTAAAGGATTTATATATGGAACTGAGATCTGACCTACCTTGCACACACTCCCTGCACTGTCCTGTTCTTACACTGACTGTGCAGGAGAAGGTTGCTGGCTTTTGGGCAGCAATAATGTGCTTCCAAGTCCCAACCACCTTTATAAATAAAACAACAGAGTTTATGTCCTAAATCCCACACTTTGGAGAGCCCAAGGATTTAGATGGGATGGCCAAGCCAAGCATCCCAAGTTCCTAGTCAAAGAGATGACACAGGACACCATCTATGTCAGTTTGAAACTGCACCTAGATCACAATCAGTGAAGACGCAGTTGAACCAACTTTTGATATAATCTTTCAAAAAAGAAAAAACCCCAAATTATCACTGGCAAAAAAAAAAAAAAAAGAATACTGTGGGGGAGCCACTGACGTAGGACTCCACAGCACTTAAATGCAGCCTGGCTGGCCCCATCCACAGCACTCCAGGCAGGCAGCACCTCCAGAACCAGCTCCCAGCCAGCTCCTGGCCAAGCCACTGCTGTCCCATCCCGCCATGGAACGCAGAGCAGGTGGGTGTGACTTACCCTTGCCACAGGTTCCCTGGCTGATGTTCATCTCTAGCTCAGTCACTTCATGCCTACGTGCTTTAAAAGTGTATCATGATGCACAAAACTATTAAGATTTGCAAAAATTATGCAGAAGATTGAGACTAATGATTGTATTCTTTTCCTTTGCCTTTCCTTTCTTCATCTGAATGCAGAAATCAACAGGTTTGCAATCTTCCTCTTCTGTTTACTGGTTCCTTTGGGCTCCTTGGCACCGACAGAGACATCAAAAGAAAGCAAAACTACTACAGAACTGAGGCAGAAGCGTTCTACTACAAGCACAAAGCCCGTGGCACCAGTGATAGAAAAGAGAGCAAATACCTTGTTTGACTACTACGTAAGTGCACCATTTTCCACGTGCTGTGTCTGTGTGTGTGGATGAATCTCTTGAATTATTATAAAACACTAGAAAGACCATCAGAAAAGAAATACTTGGGTTAGAACCTAAAGTAGTCTCTTCTCTGTATCCATGCTAGAAGAAAAGCACTTCCACTGTGTTATTTCAGAGCAGAGTTGGAGCAAGGGCAGCTGCAGAAAGCTTGAGTGACTTTGCCTCAGCTCACTGCCAGCTGGGATCTTCCAGACTCCCAGTGTTCCTTCTCAGTCTCCTGAGTCACAGTGGGCATCTTCTTGCAGGAATCGAGTCAGATCACCGGAAACATGGCGAGAGTTGCTTTGCCCTTCAGTCTGATCCTAATGCTTGAGCACTCCTGCCAAAAATCCCACTCACTCATCCTTTCCTTGGAGATAAGGACGTAAAACGTGCACTACACCCAGGTGTCAATGCCTCAGACAAAGTTCAGTTCCTGGTATTGTGTTCCCAAGAGTAGGTTGATAGAAATCAACATTGACATTTCCTCTAAATTCATTCCTGAAATTAAGACCATCTCTGCCAAAACAGATGAAAACACACTCAGGCCAAACCAGATCTCTGGTATAAGCAAATTTTGCCCCTACAGCAAAGAACAAAATCCAATAGTTAGAAAAGCTGAGAACCAAGGTGAGCAGAGCATGGGGAAAGGAACTGCACACTCAGAGCCACAGACAGTGTGCAATACCTGCTTGATCAAAGGGGTGGAGGTAATACAACAACTGAACCACAACCAAAACCCCCACAAATGGGTACACAAATGAGCAAGGGAAACCAAAGGATTAACCATTTCTCTCTCCTCTTCCTTCCCCACAGCAAAAGTGTATCTCTGGAATATACCACGCTGAGACCTGGACGCTTGAATCCCAAGCTGGCGACATGGTGAAGAAAATACCTGACTGCCTACCTTTCCATGCAAACTGCTGTGCTTTACACCACATTCACAACACTCTGAAAGCCCTGAGGAGTGACATAGAAACGATCTGCAACAATTCCTCCAAAGAAGTCAAGGCCAACATCATCCAGCTGGAGACCACACTGAACGAACGGGACGCGTTTTACACCTGCAGGACCGAGAAGCCACCCCAGAGCCAGACCCTGACGCTGGCAGAGAAGATGGTCTACATCTGGGGGGTTTTAAAGAAATACCAAGAGATCATGCAAAATCCAAAAAACCTGCACTCTAAAGCAGCAGCTTGATATGAAAAAATAACTTTGAGATACTGGACAGCTGGTTGAATGGGAACTGTCAGTGGTTATGGGATCAGTCTGATGCCAGGGACAACATTGATAATGTACTTGCTATTCTATATAACTGTATCATCCAGTTTAATTTAATATTTAAAGGATGAATGTCTTAAGTTATTGATTGTATTTATTATAAAACTATTTATACCATCTTATTTGCAATAGCATGTAAGAAGGATGGACTAACGTTGAGTCAGGGTGATTTAATTAACCAACCCAGACATAAATAAGCAAACAGGAAAGAGTAATTTCAGTAATTTTAATGTTATTTATATTTTTATCTTGCAGTTATTTTTCAAGAGTTGATTATCAATAGACTGATTTTTGTACTTCTCTACTAGTGATTTTTATTTATGAATTTATATAACACATCTATTTATATAAATCTATTTAAGCAGTTAGATAATTTATATATATATTTATTCACATTTTTTAAGTCTTATATTTTAATACTAAAAGGGATGAATGATACATTTGCTACTCAGTAGATGAATGGTTTGACTCATTTCCTGTTATTACCTTTGGATAGAACTTGGAATTTAATTAAAATATTATATAAAACAAATATTGCTGGTTTCTCTTTTTACTAATTCTTCTTCACAATACTATTTTGCAATGAAAACTTAGTGCTATTAAACAACAAATTGTGCAAGTTTTTCTGGTTCTCATGTTAAAGGTATTAGAAACAGCACATCTCCTTTCCCATCCTTTTTTATTCATAAAGCTTCCGGTTTTGTTCCTTAAATTCCTCACTGGTTTCTTTTTGGTTATACCAACAGGTATTTTTCTTTTTCCTGATCAGCTTTTGAAGGCCAAATTATTGCAACGTTATTGATCTATAAAACAAATATTTGACTTGAAACATTCCAGTAAGCCCAAGTGAAGGATCCCCCTCCCTCTCTGCCATCCCACTGCTGGTAGTCCCTGCCAGCACACGGCCCCTGCAGGGCTAACTCTGCTCAGCACTACCCAGATTCGTGCTCTCAGTGTCCAGGGAACGGCAGCTGGATTGAGCCCCTGCATCCCAGAGGCTCAGGGGAGCCCAGGGGGAAGGATTTTGGTACCAGTTCATCTCCTCCATCCTGATTTCAAACCCTCTCAATGCCAACACATCAGTTCCCAACTCACCCTTCTGCTGGGGAGGTTCAAGACTGTACTGATGCAGCTGCAGCCTTTCCTCCTGTCGTTCCTGGGGAACCAGCCCTGTTGTGCCCAGACTTCTCCAGGAAAAGTGGGTTTTAACATCAACTGAGTCACTGCCAGTCCCCCAAAAGTCTGACGGGGGATGCTAGAAAAGTACTGGAGTTTCCCAAGAGGAACAGAGGGACCAAGCTCCTTGCTGGAGCCAAGGGAAGAATTCTTCCCGAATGGGCCCAATTTCAGACACCAACGTGGAGGTGTCACATCGTGGTGACCTGCAGAAGGTGAAATTCCAACCTCATATCCTTCATTTTTAATGAAGAGTGGTTGGAAGAAAAAAAAAAAAAAAAAATCACTGCCTGGGGATGTGCTTATCCCCAAGGCAGAAGCAACACCTGCCTGCCCTCCTCAGGTGGGGTCAGCAAACCACTCAGAGCAGGAAAACATTCACATCCCGAGGGCTTAAACATCACCACTGCCAATGGTTGACACAAACCACTTAAGCCTTGCTGAACCAGAGGATTATAAAGGGCCACTCCCTGTGGTTTCTTCTCCTATGCACATCTTTTCTTTCACCTTGTGAATGTATAAATAGCTCAACAAAAGTGTTTTCCTTAGAAAGGGAAACGTGTTCTCAGAAGCTCAAACAAGATATTGCAGTGAGTCAGATGTTTGTGCAAACCCACGTCATGGGAAGAGCAACCAGAAAAAGAAGCAGGAATGAACATTCTGGATGGAGGAGCCACAGACAGGCTCTGCAAGCAGTGTCAGAAGGGCAGGCAGCAGGACTCAGGGATGTGACCAGTCTCATCTGCTGTGGGTTGGCTTCCATTTGGTGGTGGAAAGGTGTTGGGTGTGTGACACAAACACCCAGTTCCGAAATGGGAACATGTCAAACATCTCTCTGGATGACAACAGGGCCTCTCCTGTGTTTGCACACAGGGAACTTCCCCAACACCCAACTAACCATTCATTGTCTGCCCACCTCCTGGAGAAAAGTCCTCAGGGATGAGAATAGGCTGAGAGCAGCTCCTGAGAGCAAATACAGGTTGAAGTAAAAAATAAATTTTTTAAAAATCTAGTGAGCATTCCATTCTTTTGCACAAAAAGAGGGCCCTGAGCTGTTTGCCCCTGAAGGGCCAAATCCCTTACAGCAGTGATTCGGCATCATTTCCATAGAGCAAATGTAGGCCCACTTTTGGCTGTGTTTGAGGATTGGCACACTCAACCACAAAAATAAGCCACTTCAGAAACTGTCTTTTGGCATCTCAGCTGAAGCTACAGCCTCACTGAAACCACTAAATCAGTAGTACAGAAACAGTGCTCTGCAGCCACAGCTTCCTCCCAGAGAGCTCTGATAGCATCACTGCAGTAACGCTGGCATTTGTAGCACCTGGTCAAGAGTGAAGCCAGGCTCAAGTGTTGGTTTATCACTGTTTAAATAGCTCTGCTCTCCACTTCTACCAAAATGCTGTATGTGAGATCAAGATTGTTGTTTCTGAAAAATTAAATGCAGAGTTCAAAACCTCTTGTACCTCCTGGAACCACAGGCCTGACTCACCAGAAGTATTAAGTCCAAGGCACCAATTACAAGGATAAGATCAACCAGCACCAACTCTTGTGTTGAGATTTTAAAATAATTCTTTTCACTCTTCTGTTACCTTTCACTTCAACTAGAGCTTCAGTGCTGCTTCCACTAGGCAAGAAAATCCAAAATACCAATGAGGTGACAACTGAAGCACAGAGAGTTGGAGTGTCCTACCAGGGAAAAACAAAAATCAGTTATTAAAGGCAAAGTTATTAATTTCATTTTTAAATTGATTTAAGCATCTTAATGCCTAACACTGACATCAATTCCACGGGAATACTATGTTATCTAACCTCAGTGCTGTTCTGCAGAGTATCCACTGTCCAGGCAGTATGTCAGACTCAAATCCAAGTCTGCAAGAAAATAAGACTATCAGGGCTCAAGGCATTGGTGCAGCATCTACAGGCTTAGTAATTTTACCTGTCCTGGAGAAACAGCAGGGCCATCTGGGAATTACTGCCTGGTAGAAGTGCAGAAAAGAAAAAAAAAAGTTTGTCAAACAAGCTCACTCTCACTGTTATGTTCACATTTAGCCCCAGTCTCCTAAGCTGCCTCCGTGAAGTGGGGAGAGGACAAAAAAGGGCAATTTTCCATTTTTGCTGATCTGGCTAATATTGATTGTGGTAAGACAGGGAACAACCCAGCACAGAGCAAATACAGCCAATGAAAGAGGAAAAGAAAACACTTGTGAGCTCCAAATAAACTCATCAGAGTGAGTTTTATTTCAGTCAAGAAGAGCCCAAGGGACACCAAGTTTCCTAAAAGGAGTCCAAGCCTCAGCAGCTCCACAGAGGATAACAAGCCACGCACTGGGAATGCCAAACACACAGATCCAAAGGGTAACTCCAGCACTGTTCACAGGGAAATGAGCTCTTGTCACCTTTTAGAGCTGCAAAAAGGATGCCAGGTGCTGGCCCTGGTCCAGGAACAATTTTACTTACCATTTCCCCTCCTCCAGTTAGAAAATAAAGGCATTACAACCAGTTTCTTCCAAAAAATATCCTTTATTGTTTTGGTTGTAAATATAAAAAAATGCATTGCACAATTTAACAGATCTACTGAAAAGTGCTACATATCAACAGCACAACAGAAGTTGTGTCATGCAACAGAACAGGAAACCTAAGCAAAGCAAGAGCACAACCTGAAGTCCTCATACCTTCAAGCTCTTTTTTTTAACTTTTCCTTTAACAAGAATGAATTCCATTCACTTAAAACACATTTAAATACAAGGTTAGAAGAAGAAAATGAGCTATTTATTCATTGTATTGTTAGAAGACTTGCTCATAACATTGACATCTTTTGATTGAAAACCTTATTCACGTTGGAAAAGTTCAGATATAAAAAGTCCAGATAATGGCTAGAGAGTAATTCTGTTTTCTACCTAAGGTGTGTTTCTTTGTAACTGAAGTTACTGTAACTGAAGAACTCAAGTTTTACAGATTAAGCCACAATTTGGTTCTACCACTTCTGCTCTAACACAGTAAATGAGCAGAGAATCCAACCAAGAATAAAACAAAGGAGACAAGAGCCTTAAGTGACGATGTGGGAAAAAATATTGGGGCCCTACAAAAGAAAAAAAACTGAAACAAATGATCTCCTCTGAAACTCAAGAGTATAAATTGAGGAGTAATAGAAAAACTCCTGTTGTCTCACCTAATTAAGAAGACTCATAAAAGTTACCAAGAGTTGTCCACAGCCCTCCAGACTGGTGTGACTGAGTCCCTAAAGCACCTGAACTGGGTGTCAACAACCTTTTGATTTTGGGTGGTTTTCCATGCAATAAAGGTGGAAAGGAACAAACAAACCAAAAAAAAGGGTGAAAACAGTTAGCAACCCATTCTATTTTCAGCTGTATTTCCTAGTTGGCAACATCAAGGCAAGAATTACCCACTCCAGAAACTGAGAAAGTGAAACAGCCTTCAAATAATTTGTACTACGAAAGCATTATCTTACTGAAAGTTTTTGCAGTGAGCTTCCCCCTCCTGTTCTCAAACTGCTTTTCAGGAGGTTTGGGCTTTAAAAGCAGACAAAACTAAATTTACCTGGCCCTGTCACCTCTACCACATGTGAACATACATACACACACTCATAAAGGAATGTAAAAAAACCCCTGAAGATACAAAGGGATGCTGTTTTTCAGTACCATTTGACAGCCCTCTGTCTTTTCAAGCCATTTCAGATTTTGAGGTTTAAGCCCTTGCATATTGACTGGGTTTGTCACACCAGAGGTACGTCCATGTGTGCACACGTTTTCCTACACATGGCAGTGGAGGGTGGAGAAGAAAAACGCAATTTTTTCCATATATACACACAATTACCCACAACCTCAGTCTGAAAGGGTCACAGTAATGCCACACAGATAAAATCCTCTTAAAAGCCAGGGAAGCCCCACTTCCTCCATTCACAGAATTTTCCACAGAGCATCATTTTAGGGGGAACAAAGAATGACTTATGATTAATCAAATGCATGCACGACGCCACGATGTAAGGCACAGATGGAAACATTCTGGTAGGCTCTCCTTCAAGGAAGCCTTCTCAAGGGGTCTGGAAAAGCATGGAAGAACATTCCAATCAGGTCAAATGGTGTTAAATCAAGAATCCTTTGGTTTTGTGCAGAGATCAGACTGTCATGGTGTAGTGTGCACTTGTCTCTGATCCTAATCCTCATTAATTCCTCCAATTCTAGTTTGCTCCTGGACTTTCACCACTTACTACTCCTGCTAGAAGGAGACCAGTAAGTACAATACAAGCTAATAACTACACCAGCTAAAACCCAAGTTCTCCAGAACTTGTGTTTGGGGTGGGGCCATCTACAATATACTGATTAATAGAATCTGAGGTCAGAAGGAAACACTAGGCAATCCCAGTTTGACTTTGTGCATATCACAGGCCATAAATAAGGTATTTAGCCACTCCTTTACTGAGTGAAATATGCTGGATTTGACTGAATACAATTTGTATTCAATTATATGGGGGTTCTCTAAAAGTTTTAGCACCAGGCAGATGTGCAGCACCTGTAATTCTGTGCAGGCCGTAGGCACTGTGTGTTTGGCTTGCTTACTTTGGTGTCACTGAGGAAATCAGAGTGCTTAAATTAGGGCAGAAAGTGTCACTAAACTTTGGAAAAAATATTTATTTCAATAATTTAAACTCCTCAATGGGTAAAAAAGACAGACTAAGGAGTTCAAATAGAAATTGAAGTGGAAAACTATGCAGGAACTAATACATACACGGTCCATCTCTTTTCATACCAATCCTCAGTTCAGAAGTGAGACATAAACCAGTTTTTTTCCTCCTGTGCTTCCAAACGAAGTGAAATCACTCTCCTCGCAAGGCTGACTGATAAAAGAAAAGAATTCTGATTTGCAGTAACAGGGTGACAAGAATATATTGAATCACTGCTACAAACTGCAGCCACATCATTTCTGGTAATTGCACTATGTGGAAAGCATCTTTTCACTTTTCCTTTCCTCCCTCCTACACTCTTGCCTAAGTAAGCAGTTTTTTTTTTTTTGGTCTTTGTTAAGATTTGCAGTTTTCCAACAGTGCTCTGAGCTTGCTTCTGCACCACAATTCGTTAAAATAAGCACTTCCCTCCAACTGTAACCAGCTCATGGTGCAATCAGATTGATGAATTTTCCATTCACGTCCACGTAAAAACTGTGAACGGACAAAATTTTCAGCAGTTCAGTCAAATTACCCCTTATTCCTTTAAGGTTGCTTTCGGCTTCTAATCTGTTCAGTGAGATGTGGGGTGACAGGACTGCAGCTGCCAGGTTTCCCTGGGCCTTGAAGGATGACTGCACTGCACTGTACTGTGCTTGCTGGGACAAAACTCAAATGTCATCGATACCAGAAAGGGCAGAAATCACACACCATCACTGCTGACAAGCAGGAGACCACACTGCAGGGGAGGCCTTACAGGATCTGCTCATCTGAAAAGTTCAGCAAAAACACCAGTTCTTGGACAATGTGCCTACTGATTTCCTGCTAGAAAACCAGACACGTTTTAAACATACAAACACACACCTGTGCATCTCAGTGAGATCAGCCTACCCAGGAAAGGACGTGAGGGACACTCCCAGCTCATGACAGTGTTAAATGATTTTACTGGAATCAAAATCCACAACCAGTGATAAAAATGGGAGGACTGAAAGCATTGATTTACTTATTCAACACTTCTTACCCAGATGCATCTGAAAGAGTATTGCTTAATTAATTACATTATGAAAGACCTAGGAATGGATCCCTCCAGAAAATCTACTCACTGTTTAATTACTGTGACAACCTTTACACACCACTCCTTAGCTGAGACTTGGAATTTTGTTGGTTCTGTCACAGGGTTCTCATATGTGCCACAAACTTCAAATTATGTGTCAGATCTACTGCAAAAAAAAAAGGAAAAGAAAAGATTCTCCCCCTCTGTCTGCACAGCTACAGGAGGGAGGGTTGATACAAAATGTGTCACTCTACCTACCCCTTGAGCCCCCAGTTCCCCCGTGCAGGGAGAGGGCCCTGGGGCTCACCTTTTGTGCCTTCTCCCTCCTACAGTGCTCCTCACACAGAAGGAACTCTGCAAGGAAAGCCATTAGCTGCAAAAACTCAGGACAAAGGGCAAACAAAACCTAAACCACTCCCTGTGCTCAATCCTACTCCCGAGGCCTATTGTTTCCTTTCCAACTTTGGCCCAAAGTGGAGGAGATTGGGGACAACGATGAGAAAAGCTCCATCCCCAAGGAGAACCTACTGAGCCCATTACAGTGTGTGCAATCCCCAAATTCCAGCTGCTCCTCACTTTCCCACTGTGAGAGGCTGCACATCACCTCCAGCCTGCTCTTGGAACTGGAAGAAAACTGCCCGAGGGAAGCGTTCCCACCTTTTGCATAGCTCTGAACAATCAGGATCAAGTCGTGAGAGGCATTACAAGGGTCACAGGATCATCCCAGACTGTGAACACTCAGCTGGAATGAATATCCCAGTGCTGTCTCAGGATGGACAATCACTGCTGGAACGAGACTCAGTTCACCTGCAGCAGAGCACAGTATGTGCTGAGACTGTCACAGAAAAATGTTATGCAGTATTTCGAGTTTTAAACATATTTTCACATGTTTTATAATTCATGTTGAACAAAACCTTCCCATATAGACCAGCTTCAAAGTTCTTCAGGTTTTTCAGATAGAAGGCAAAAGGAAGAAGCAAAAAAGACAAAGAAGCAAAGAACTGACTACAAGTCCGTGTGGTTTGATATAGTTTCTGAAATAATAAAAAAGCCAATTTCTTAACATTACAAACTCAATTCTTGTCTCTGAAGTGCTACTACATTTACCTATGGATGTGTTTTATATGTGCACATTTTGTGAGGATGGCAGCTGAACTGTGCAGAGTGCAAGAAAACAGTTTGTTGATTAAATTGGTATAAAATTCATACATTTATCCTAATTGCAGAACTTATGCAATTTAAAACTGTTTTCTTGCACTTACTGCACAGCCTGCTACTCCCTTGCAATGGCTGTATCAGAAAAAATAATAAAGATCAGTTACTTTATTTACTAGAAAATAAAGCACGTCTTGAAACAGATCATATGCAATGATACACTCATTAAAATAAAAATACACAAAACACAGCCTGAGATTTTAATTCTAGTATTTTTGCCACGAGTTGACATCACTGACAGATTTCTTCTTCTCCTTTGGTTTTTCATATGATCCTTTCAACAATTTTCACTATTCAAGTAAAACAAACGGAACTGAACACCAGAAAACAAAATAAAGAGCACATTTTGCTTCATGAAATCAAAAGTATTTTTCCCCTTGAAGAGCACATTCCTTAGCGCACAGGATTTACACTTCAGAGAACTGAGTCCTTGAAGGTGTTTCATAGAAATCTCTTAGTTGCACACAGATGCATTGATGGAGGATATATTGCTGCCTGCAGGCTCAAACCTGCTGAGTTTACCTGAGCTTGGTGGTTTTTCTCATGTGACGGAGCACAGCACAGCACTGGAGAGCAATCAGAACGTCCTGACAACGCTGCATCACCTGCACCTCTTCTGAAGGCAGGGCCAGGGCCCTGAACAATGTCTTGGGTGATGGAGAGAACCCTTTCTAAAGTGCAGAGCCTGGGCAGGCCGGGCCTGGCGGGTTCTCCCCCCTTGGACAAGCACCTCAGTGTCTTTGGTTGTTAGGTGTCCCCAGCTCTCTTGCTCATCTTCACGGCCTCCCGGGCCTGCTCCGGCAGGCGCGACGGGTCCGACAGGATCGACGTGGTTGTGCTCAGATGCCGCAGGGTGTTCAGCACCACTGCAAACAAAAAAAGGCAGAAAGGCATCAAAAGGAGCCATTAGTCTGATAGTTCTTTCTTCAAAAGAGAGCAACCCTTGACAGTTATAAACATGAACTAAATATTTGCTGAATTGCAAGAGGGAAAGGACCAAGCAATGATGCCCAAGCAGAAGGTCATTCCAAAGCTGGATACAAACCTCAGAGATCTTCTTTCATTATGAGATAGATCACACTGATAAACATACTCCAACTAGAGCCAAGCTTCTGAAATCTAAATGCAGCTTAAGACTGTTTAAATTATGGTATATTCGTCAATGTATTTTCTTTATCCTGTTCAGTGTTAAGCATGCAACCAAGTGTCTTCACAGTCAGAAGAAGTTCTTAATTTTTCACTGAGCCAACAAAAAGGAAGCGAAAATCATATTCAGCATCATGTGCTTTCTTTGTCATCCTCTGATTTTCAAGAAATGCTATTATATATGGTTTCACTTTCTATGACCTGAAAGAGCTGCTGGATGGAACTTCACTTACTTGGCCTCAGAATAGGAAGAGAACAGTGTTGATCCAACCAGGCCAGTGCAGTTTCATTCAGATCCTTAAAGCTTGTTGTGGAAACCATCCCATTGAAGGACTCAAACAATGGCTTAATAATAATGCTGAACTGCAAACCATCAAATGTTAAGGGAGACAACAAAGGAGGAATTCAAAACATTCTATGGGAAAGGCTATGACAGAGAAAACACTGAATTTCTAAAAGGACTTCAGCCGTCAGAGGTATCGCAACATTTCAAAAAATATTTTTTCAAATCTGTAACACTAAAACTAAGGAAAAAACCAAACCTCAGTTCCTAGTGATATTCATTATATTTTGCAAAATTCCTCCACACTCAACTGAAGGAGAAAAAAGGGGAATGTGCAAGTGTCTGAACAGCTTCAGTAACTGTAATTTTTTCCCCCTAAAATCTTTGTTATTGTCTATGTAGGTTTCCCAAGACAACCAGAGCTGCAGTTACAGCAGGGTCCACTAAAGATTTCTTGCAGTACAACAACCCAGCAAGAAAACCCTGCCTTTGTGTTGCATTTTACTTTCCAGTTACCTCCCATAATTTAAGGTGAAAAAGTTCTGCAAGAATCCATACCCGCACACAGATGTGGATGAAAACTGAGGACATTTGTTATTTAAGCAACTTGGCTTCAATTCACAGCATCAGAATCCCAAGTTCTTGGCTCTAAATGCACCAGTACTAAAGCCCAAGTTCAGCAGGTTGATGTAAAAGGATACAATCCAAAACTTCCAGTTCTGCAGGGTCCTGCTTCTGACGTACTCATCAAACATCTTCCTCATGTGGTCAAACCTTTGCCGTGTCACGGCAACCCCGGTAGCAGGGAGCTGCTGTTGGCAAGAACTAAAAGATGTTCTGTGGTCAGAACCCCACCAAAAAGGACACACTTCTCTTCCAGACTAAATTACAGAACAAAAAAAGTGTGGATCCCTGGTATTTCTGGTGGAGGGGCTTCCCAGTGAATGTTCTCTCAGTGAATGTAACTGCTCCAACCAGGAATACTAATTGTTTTTCCAATAATTTTGTCTACATTCACACAGCAAAATGATTTCTCAAGCTGCTACACTTCCAGTTACAAACAACAAAACTGAAAACAAAATAAAACATAAAACTAAGCAGTTTTGGGCATCCACTTAGTACAAGGCACATCAGAAGTCAAGGAAAAATTTACAGAGTTACTCATGAGCAATGTTACAGAAGAAAATGTAATGGACATTCTTAAGAAACAGATCAATTTAAAATAAAGTAACGCAGACTTCATCGTGTTTTTTAAGAAAAATAAGAAGATTTTTATTTGCTGCTGGTTCTAATATCATGCCCAAGACTAAAACTTCTGGGGATGGAAGTAAAGCCATTGCAGTTCTCAATGTGCTTTGCAGTAGTACAGAACTATCATAAACCCACAGTGACAAACTTCTGGAGCCTAAGTCCTGTGTCTTATGTACTCAATCATATTTTCCTACAAAAACTGACTGCATCTGAAAAGAAAACTGCAGCAAAGCCATTGTGACAAGCTAAGAGCTTGATCACCAATGAGCTTTATAAAAACATCCTCACTGGCTTCTTGTCAGAATTATTCTGACCTGGCCCATCTTTCCTGATGCTGCCACTGTTGTGCATTCCGTGCTCAGAGCTTGCTGAAAATCCACACAGTTTGTACCAGTGCCCATCTCACAGCAGCTCTGCTCTTGGAGCTGGCAGCAGCTCTGCTGTGTTCAACACCCCTGTGCTGCCTGGTGAGACACTGAGCACACATCCCCTGCTGCTCCAGCCCTGGAAGCCCCCCAGGCTCACATGATGGTGGCGTTGAGCTCCTCGATTTCCTCCCGAAGGCGCCTGGTTTCCTCCTGCATCTGTGCCCTCTCCTGCTGCAGCTTAGCAATGTATTCCACTGTCTTCTGGAGTGTGATGGCATGGCTGACCTAGACCAAACACACACACACAGAGCTCACCTTCTGCAACAACCTGAGACACATGAAGAGTTTGCCCCCCTAACCTGCTCTAACACCCACAAAAGCACTTCAGCACCTTTTAGTTTTCCTTCCCTGTGTGTAAAAGCACAGGGTCAGACAGAGCAAAACATTTCAGATACTCAACTCTGTTTCTCTGACTCCCCTTTGCACTTCAGTGCAGAGAAATGTGGTGCAGTGGTTCTCTTCTTCCATAAATTACATTTCTGATACTTTGTTAAAATAAGTATTTTAATAATTTAAAATGTTTTATTTCATTATCTGTCCTCTTAAAAATATTTACAGTTCTTACTTAAGTACTGAAGGATGTACTCCAACTCCAGACAGATTTATAGTGCTGGTAGAAGCATTGTTTGAAGTTGACAACATAAATTAGTTTGGGAAACCTGAAGTTATTAAAGAGAAGGACCCATCAAAGGAGACAGACAAAAATACTCTTCACTTTTGAGGAATCAATTAAAAATCTGTACTTGAGAAATAAAATAACCAGACACTTTACTAAAGTTGAGATTTCAAAATGGATTTCCTTTCAAATAGACCATTCAAGTCAGGAAGTGAAATTCTGACAACATATTGACCAAACTTCTGAAACTCTGAGAATTATGTAAACAAACCAACATGCTACACAAAAAAATTTCCTATTTTCCATGTTTCAAAGGTACTGGTATTTAAAGGACACTTAGAATGTTGTTGTGCATATAAATCTGTATTTCACTTTAGTGAACTAAGTTAACTAGTGTAGCCAGAATATGTTTCTTAATTTGGACAAAGTCATTTGACAATGAGAAATCAGTTGGGGAATTTTTTCTCTGTAAATCCATGCACAAAAGACAGGTTAAAGAAGAAAAAAAGGCCCTGATTCTTAAAGGCAGCTGGGTGAGGAAAAGATCCTGAAGAGACTTTCCACTTCACTTGAACTGGCCATGCTCCTGACTCCTGCTGGGAGGCAGAGATCTCAATGGTGTAGAAAATTTTAGGAATTTACCTGAGCTTTTCCATTCTTCTCTGCTCACTGCTGTGTTCCAGCAGTGTGTGCTCTGCTGTGCTCAGCTGACAACTCAACAGTGAAACGATTACATTTATTAACAAGTCTTTTAGAAGGGTTCTTTCTTACATTTCACATTAAACTGGTTGTGAGTGTTACTGATGTTGCTGAGGTACTCACCAACATGGAGTTGGCTGACACCAAGCTGTTGAGAGCACTGAAACCATTCTTGATATTAAACCTCCGTTTCTGTTCCGAAAGATGCTTCATCCTTCGATTCTGCATAAATAAAATCAGCTCAGTCTGTGCTGTTCTCCTTTACTGTTCTGCTGCTATGACTATTTCAGACATTCAAATTCATTTTTGTAGACTTGTGGCATTCACAGTCTCCCCAGTCAAAGCCACATGACTGTAAATTTGCAAACAATGAGTGAAGTTATTAAAAAGAAGCATTCAGTGTTCTAAACTAAATTCCAAAATTTTTAGGTTTTCTTTCTAAAGTAAAAATTTTAATTTACACCATTTCCTTTTCTGAAGTCAAATTCCAATTTCTGAGGCATGCAATTAGTTAAGTTTTTGTTGAAGCTTTTAACTTCACAATAGTCTGAATCATTTATCCGCAACACATACAGAATGTCTGCTGATGTAACAGGCAGCCTAACACAGAGACAAAAGGAAATAAGAATCCACAACTCTGGTCTACTGTGGACAAACACTTTGTCAGGAATGAGCATTTTCACTTGAAGCCTTAAAACTTAAGTTTCCCTCAAAATTCTTGGAAGAAATTAATGAGTTCTTGTAACTTAAGTTCAATTAGTTGAAGTCTTTTTAACTGTATTCTTTTGCGTAAGCAGTTTTGCTTTGCATGAGCAGCTAAAGTTGTTGAAGTCTTTGGCCACAAGTTGCAAACTTGTGGGAGATAGAGACCAGTGCAAAGTGCAAAATAAGGAAGCTGTGACTGTCAGCAGAAACTGCAATCCAGACAAACAAACCAGCTAGCAACTGGAAATTTGGAAGATATTATATTACTGGAGGTTCTAGACTTGCACAGTATGTACATGACTTGTTACCTGCCAGCAAGGCATATTAAGTTTGTTTGAAAGATATTTGTTTGTCTGTGTAGTGCTTTAGCAGAAAGAAAAGGTCACCTTGCATCTCTTTCTAAGCTTCAGCTGTGGTGTCAGGAAATAAAATACTTAAGATTTGTATTAACAAAAGAAGAAGGATTAGAAGACCCAGAATGGGTCCAAGCTGTGGTAGAAATACCTTGACTGGTAACAAAGAAAACAACTGGGAGGATTTTCTAGGCACAGGAGGATCCCGCAGGCTGTGGATCCTGGGGCTGGGGAGTTAAATAAACCATTGATAGGAGCTCCCAAGGCAGAGGAAGTGGAGTGTATACGCTGGTGTCCATAGAAAGAAAAGACACCCAAGCTATAAAAGGAGCTTTAGTTTCTGCTCCAGGTCTGGGAATGCTGGATTACTCCAAAGCCTCTGAGCTGCTGAGGACAAAGACGCAGCCGTCAGATCCCTTCCCAAAGCTGGGGCCACACCGCCGCCCTGTGGCTCCTGCCCAGCCCAGCTGGAGCCTGGAGCAGCAAGGAATTGTCATCCCTGGGATGGTGACACGTGTTCCAGACACAGCAACAGCGGGCCTGAACACTCGGCTGCCGACACCGAGAAAGGATCCAGGCAGGAACTAAAGGGCTCCAGACCAAAAATCACCACTGCACCAAGGGGTGTGTGCCAGGGGGGTGCAGAGACTGTAACTGTATAAAAGCCCAGGGATTTCTTTGTTCTGGGTCCCTCTCTTGCAGCACCAGCTCGAGTTGTTCCTATTGCTGCACCACTCAGTTACTGGTTTTTCCTGGGACTCTGCTGCAGGAAACCTGGGGTGAAGAAACCTCTTAAGAGAGTCTGCACTTTGAGAGCACATTCCTGGCAGAGTGAGGCTTTCTTGCAGGAGCTCACCATCATCCCACTTTATAATGGAGGAAAACAGTGCAATAAAGCAGTGAAGTGGCTACCCAAAACCACAGAAAATGCAAGCTCAAGAGCAGAACTGAGATTTCCAGTGCCCTCTACGCTTTCCCAAACTGAAATAACAATGTCACCTAGCAATACAGAACTGTTTAATCTAACTAACAACGCAGAGGAACAAAAGAACACAGATCCAGGGCCTGGCAAATACCACTGTTTCTTCTCTTGTCTTCCAAAAGAGTTAGTAACAGTACACATGCAGAGCAATTCCTGTCAGAGCAGGTGTGTTTACATGGCTATCAAGCCTATTTCATAGCAGTGCCCTTACTTTTAAGAATGCTCCTCCAGCTAGTGACCACTTTCCCACCATCAGCCAGCCCCAGTCATTTGTTCCTCTGTTAACTTACTCTCTAGCAGCAGAACGGGCTGCAACTACTGCTTGTGAGCATTCATGCCAAGCAAATCACTGCCAACTTTTATGAGGAACGTGCAGCATGGCCAGCAAGGGGCAGTTCTGATTCTCCTCTGCAACAGATCTAGAGTTGAGTGCAGTCATAGGCTGCAGGTCTCAAACTCACCTTTCAGCCCTGGAGTAATCAAGCTGCCATCAACTCACAGGGTACAGAGAGCCAGAGGGGGGTTGGGACTTGCAGGACAGTGGAGTAACACTCCCTCTCACAACAGAACGAGGGAGAGGGTTACAGCTGATTGTTCTGGTGGGGGTTCTGTGGGTAAGCTTCTCATACCATCACAGAAAGTGTTCTGACAAGGTCAGCTCGTGTGTGAGGTACACCCAGGGCTCAGGTGCTACCTCTAGACCGCTGAGTTCTTACCCCAGTAATGCTCCAAGGGTTTTACAGGTGTAACTCGTGGAGTCTGTGGAGCTGCTGCTCTGTGGAGCAGCATAGCATCACTGGAGACATGTCAGTAACTCAGCAGGTCAAGAACTTCCCCTCCAGCGATGGCCAGAGCCCTGCAGACTGAAGAGCCCCAACAGAACAATGGCAAAAAGCCATGGTTTAAAACACTAAGCCTGAAACCTTCGACCAAGTAAACTGAGACCTGTCACAACACTCCTGTGAGCCACAGCAGGAACTGCTGTCATGACCATAAGGACCTGCAGAGGTACAGCTCAGCCTGGCCCCCTGGTGACACATCCCTGAGGAGCAGAGTAGATTATTAAAGTCTGACATTTTGGATTGCACAGAGCAGCACGAATGCAGCAGCAAACTAAGCCCAACACACAAATATGCTGCTGTCCTGAAGCACAGCTTTCTCTAGTCCATGCTCAGACACCAGGACAGAAAAATAGCTGCAGAGGCAGGGAAGAAAAGCCCCTCAGAGGAAAGGACACACACCTTAATTGCAGCCATAGTAGGGTCAGTGGCAGGTTTTCGTGAGCAGCTGTTCTGAGGAGACTGTGGACTGGGGCTCTGCTCAGAGGTGCAGGGGGAAGCTTGGCCTGAATTCTGACAGTCCCGGCCTTCAGAAAGGAAAAAACACAACACACATTAACAACCAACTTTCTGTAGCAAATGTAACTGCTGAGAAGTTTCTACTCAGAACTGAACCGAAATGCAGTCAACAACCAAATTACACTGTTTGATGCAGCAACCACATGCTAGAAAACACCAAGATTGCTGAGAAAGCTTAGAATTGCATGGCACAAGCGTAATACATCCTGAATAGCAAGATGTAATAGTCCTTTCACACACACAGATATTTCAGCAAAGGCATGTTGGATGCACAGGCTGCGACTCCATTGTCCCGCTGGACTCCCCCACCTGACTCTAAAGGCCTGGGACAGGATGGTGACACTTCCAAGCCATTTACCACCAAAACCAGCCCAGGAAACGCTCCATCGATGCACATGCAAAAGGAGTCTTTGCACTTACCTACAAGGATTGTGTCTGAGATCCTCCAGTCAAAATCAGAGTTATGATACTGAACAACAGTACTATTCAGCACTTCCTACACAGATGCCTTTCATTTCTTGGTGACTACGACTACATCCTTTTAGAAAGGAGCCACTTACAGGAAGCACAAAATCACAGTTTGTGGGGATGCTGCACGGTCATTTAAGACAAAAATTGCAAACTACTGGATGCAACTGAAGCTGTGGGGTAGAAGGGCCTGAAAACCTTTTCCTTCAAAAAGTATCTAGGGATCCTCAAGGCCCATTTACACCCTGCCTAACCAACGGAAACACACTTCCATGTGAAGGGAGAGAATGCTTACAGCTTTCTAACTTACTAGGTGTAGGTGAGGGAACTTGTGAACTGCAACTGTGGGAAGGGATGTGCTCTCGTTTCACCAACACATCCTGGACTACACTAGGAGGGAAGAGATGTGAGACTGTGGACTGGCTTTGTTGACTACTTGGTGCTCGCTGTGCTGGACCAACCAGAATGTTACTATGGAACTCCGTCACCCCGGGAGCCTGGGAACAGCACAGAAACAGCACAGGGAAAAACAGAGAGGAAGAGAGAGCAGGAGGGGCAGTGTGGGGGCAGAGGGAGAGACGGGGTGAGAGAAAGGAGAAAGTGGGGGGAGAGAGAGAGATTAGGAAAGAGAAAGAGAGAGAGAGAGATTTGTTACCTTGCCTTTCACTAAAAGTAGCAAATTAATACATGATCAACAATCTGATGACATGAAACAAGGGCTAATACATAAGGAATTGGCAGGCACCAAAGTCAGGCTTCTGGCAGGAGACCAGTATCCTTTCATAACTTAACACAGTTATTACAACACATCAACAGCATAATATACTAAAATCTCTCTCCATCTTCCTGCACAACATATTGGGGAAACCCACTCACATACTCAAGGCATGTTTTCCAATATGGCAGTGGAAAGGTGAGCTCCCTGGGCTCCTTCTAGCTTCTGCACAGTTAAAGCACAAACCATCCCCATCCACAGCACTGTGAATACAGGCCTCCTTGCAATCTTACTGTTGTGTGAGACAGAGTCTGTCAAGACTATAAAGTGCTTCCAGGCCCATAAAGTGGTTAACTTAAACATGAGCAAACATAACGCTGAATGCACAAATGCATACATTGGGTAACAGATGATTTAGTGGACTTGTTACCCTCCTGAGCACATTATGGATCTCACTACTTGCAAATAACAGGCCTAGAAAACAAATACGTAATTTTTTTTTCTTCTCCTTACTCTGACAATTCCAGCTGGTGCAATTGCAACATTAGACTGAGACGTGGCTGGCGTCAAAATCCCCTCTCTTTTTAAAGGTGCTGGAGTTACAATCACAGCTCTGGACTGTCCCTGAAAGGCAGCTGAAGAACACAATTCAGTTAGAATAGTTAATGAGACAAAAAAAAAAAAACAACTGGAGATCATTTTGTATGAAGTAACTTGTCATTAAACAGGGGAATGGATCAGTGGGCACCTACTTGGTACTATTTCACTGCAGTGTAAAATGCCACCAGTTTTCCAATAATCTCAACTCCCTTAATCCAGTACAAAGGACTCGAACACTCCAGCTATTTCTGAGTCTTCTAGCATCACTGTCACTGTTTCAAGGTGAGTTTACAGAGGCATGCAGTAATTCAGAGAGCTGCAAAGTGTGTTCATTCTGTCAGAGCTGGGTTTGACAGGAGGAGGACCATCTTCAGCTCTCCTCTCCCATCCACACTTCTGGGATCTCAGGCCTGCTCTGCTGACCCAGGAAGGGTCAATGACTCAATACTTCATGCTTCCTTGTATACATATTAAATCCTTTCCCTCAGCAGTTCTTTCTACCAGCTTCTTTCACTATCTGGTCTTACAGCTGCTTTAGATGGCACACAACAACAAGACAACCAAATGTGACTGGGAATCAGCACCAAAGTTTCAGAAAATGTGCTAAAGAACCAAGAGCTCTGCAGTGCTTAGACAGGCAGAGGTAATTCTGAATAGCAGCACAGGTCTCCACACACATCTGTGAAGATCTCCATTTAACCAATGCAGACGTGCAGTTACTCACATGGCATTAATGCTGACGTGGTTCTTGCCAAGTCTGGAGAGAACATGACTGACCCTCCTACCCTGCTACCAAGGGAAGAACCAGGCAAAGATTCTGTCTGGGTTTTGAGAGAACTGAACCAAATGTACTGATTCAGTATTGGTTCAGCCCTCCTTTGTAGTAAAAGTCATGATGCAGGGAAAGTGTCACTCCCTGCCAAGCCAGCCCTCTTCAGGATCAGGATTCTGAAGGACACACACAGCAGGACAGGGAAACAGTGCAGGGTTATCCAATGTCCCCTCCCTGACAGTGTCACCTGTGACTGACAACTGTGTTTGGAACCAACTGGAGTTTCTGCACAGCCTCTATTGGAGAGGCCTGTGGATTGCACAAGCCTTGTGCCAGTCCTTGTGTGGGTCTGTCTGGAGGAGAGCTCTGTCACTGACACAGGGAGTTCATTCTTTGAGTATTCCCACATCTAAAGCTGGAATCACAACCCTTCCACTGTTCACTGACGTTCAGCTGGACTTACGGCATCTCCATTGAGCTCAAGAGCCTACTCTTACCAGTGCATTAATGCTGCTGCACAGGCTTGGCCTTTCTGACTTCCACATTTGGGGAACTGCAACCATCAGCAACAATATTTATAAGTCGCTTTACATGATTCATGTTCTACACATGCATCTTTTGCAGACTTTCCTCTCAAAACCAGTACACTTATCCTGAAGTGGTGACAGCAGTGAAGTCTTGCACCTGATGAGACAATCTGTACAGATTTTTGAGTCCTTATACCACAGAGCAGTAAATGTTACACATCCCTTTCTAACACAAGCTATAATGCAATTTGCTTTAGTCAGGAGATGACTTGTTGGTCCCAAACACAGACGACAGGCATAAATGCCTCAGCTACAAGTACTGATGTTTATTCTATTGCCAAAAATAAAGGTCTAGTCTTTATATAAGTGCTTGGATTTGTCCCAAGTCTGGTCTCCCAGTAGTTGAGGAACACCACGATCCCCAAACGCATGCCACTACCAGGGATGAAAAACAGCAACAACTTTAAATCTAGAGGAGAAACAAAGCCACAGGTTCTGATGGTCTAGAAGTAATTGGTGGAGCATTAGGAAAGTGATATATGGGGTGAGGAACAACCCAGGAAGCACTGAAAAAACCAGGAGCGAAGGCTTTCTGAAAATGAGTTGCCTACAATGCTTTACTAGGTGAGAAATGAATGCCTTGACTGCTGAAGGTACATGGCCTCTTGGTTTATAACATGCTATAGATAGGAACACTGCCATTAACACCCTAGTGCCATTAATCTAGGACCAAATGAACCCAGTGACATCCTAAAATTAGACCCTTGGGTCTGTTCTTCTCCTGAACAGTGATTTTTCTTTTTGGTGGGTAAGCTCACTATCAGGCCCTGGCAGACACACCTACTCCCCAGTAAAGCCTGTTTAACAGTACTCCTCCAGGCAGAGTTTTTCTTGAATTATTGTTGCACATTTCAAGTGGCTGAAGTCACTTGGCCCCCAGCCAGCAAAAGTCTAAAAACAGCCTGCAATAATCCCAAGAAAAGCGTGCTGCCTGTCCTGCTCCAGCCTTGAGCTTTCCCACAAGAACCACTTCAAGCAAAACTCTCCCTCCTCTTCTTGCTACTCTTCACCTTGTGCAGTGCCAATGGCTCCAAATCCCACCAAGTGTGGAGGTCCCAGGTGTTTATACCCCAACCTGAATCCCACTGCTCCTGATTGAGAGCATCTCAAGGGTCTCTAGACTGCTTGAGACAAACAACATCAGCTCCCTCAGGAGATCCCCTGCTCTCCTAAGGGAGAGTAACACATTTTCCCTACCAACTCCTCTTCCAGTCTGGCTGACTGCTCTGAGGGGCAGTCACTCACAACAGCATCACACCTAAACCTGAGGTTTCTATGGGGCAGGAGCACAGATCTCTTGTCAGCCCATGTGCTGATGCGGGTACACAGCCCATTACAGATGTTACAAGACCTCCCTTCACAGATATACACACTTAACCAAACTGCTTCCAAGCCTCCCAGCAGCCCAGAGCATCCCACTCAACAGTGCAGCCACATCCCAGTGGATTCAGGAGTTCCATGAACACCCTCAGAAGCTCTATTTTAACTTACTATGTAAAGCAAGAAGGTCATTCCCTCCTGCTAGTCCCACTCAGAAAAGAAAGACACCCCCCACAGTGCTCCTCACCTGGGGTGATGAAGGCATTCTTTACCAATAAGGACACTGTTTCAGGCTTCGGAGCAGGCACTATCTTTTGCGACTGTTTGGGCCTTGTCCCAGCACCAGCCAGAGGAACAGGTTTGGGGAGTGCAAATGTCAGCTGGGACTGCAGCTGGGGCTGCCCCTGCACAACAGCAGTCTGGAAGGCCAGGTTACAAGGCACTCCTGCCCCCGGCTGCTGCGTGGCCAGCACCAGGCTCTGGCTCTGGCTGAAGGTGGTGGCAGGGGCGTTGTGGGTCAGCGTGGCAGAAGCCGTGTGTGTGATGACTGTGGATTCACAGAGGCCGAACTTGGGGCTTTCTGGAGCAGCGAAGGCGGCCGGGGCAGGGCTCAGGCTGGAGCTGAGGGGAACCGCGGGCAGCGGGGACTGGTGCTGGGCAGTCGCGGGCTGCAGCAGGGGCAGGGGCGTCTGGAACACGGACATGAAAGTCTGTGGCCCGCTCAGAGACGCGTCAGGAGAGAAGTCTGCTGGCTGGATGAAAGATTCCCCACTTGTAATGCTGGAACACTGGTCAGCGACAACGTCGGGAATGACGGGAGAAGGAACTGAGGAAGGGATCAGTCCGTCACTGATGCTCCCTGCTGGGAGCGCGCTGGGCAGCGACCCCGACGGCAGGACAGGAGACTGAGAGACAAGAGAAATATCACTGATTCAGACACGCCTGAACTCCTGAGAAGGACGTGGCTCATGTCAGAGCTTGTGTTTTAAACCTCTCCTACCTGGGAAGAGTGGCTGCTGCTGTCTGTGGTAGCTGAGCTGACAGCAGACACGGAAGGGAAATAGTTACTGGAGCGACTGGGCGTGAATAATTCTGAAACATGAAAAGTCACCTATTAATTTTCTACCTTTCGTACTCAAGGTACAGAATTACTAGATCCTAAAATTCACAGGAATATCAGTATTATTTAGGAAATAATCAAACAATGAGATTTTTGCTTCATACAACTGCTGCTGACTGAGAAATGGTTGCTGTCTTCCAGAGGAACTGATCTCTTCAGGGCTGACTTCTTCAACTTTCATGCAAACTAGGACAATATAAAAATCAATCCTCTTTTTAAGGTTCACCTACACACAGACAGCCAAGAGCTTATCCTCAGTGCAGTCCCACAAAATTCAGTTATCTGATGCAGACTGCAGGCAGAGCCAGCAAACAGATGTGACTCTTGACTTCCAAGAAGAACTGTAGCCATCAAAGTTGTCAGCAGTAGTTTAATGTCACATGGAATTCTTGACTGTGCCATAAAACATTCAAAGGCAAACAAAATGTTAAATCTCTTCATCACCAAGAAGTGTTAAATGGGAAAACCTTAGATATCTGTAACATGTAAACTTCTTTTAAAACCTAGTTCACAAACTTCTTTTAAAACCTAGTTCACGAACCACTGCAATATTTAAGAAATTAACTAACTCTATATAGGATTCTTACCCTGAAAAGGCTCAAAAGTATCCATAAAGTCAAAATTTGGCTGCAGAGGAATAAGCCCTGGTTGAATCATGTCAGCATTTCCTAAGTGTCCTGCAAAATTCAGGAGACAGATTAGATTAGCTTCACACCACTCACATAACAGCAGTAGGAATAAAACACTCCACAGCCAGGCTTGGCCAAGGTGTTACAGAAAATCTGCTGCTGAAATGAACTGAGCATCTGCTTCTCTTCAGAACTACAGCACAGTTGTGAAATTAAAGCCATTGGGGAAGGAAACTTTCAACTACTAAAATGGAAGAGGTGAAACCTGAAGGCTCCAACTGACATCTGGGACTGCCAAACTCAGATGCCTCCTGCTCCCAAACCTCCTGTCCTGCCCCTGCTGCACTGCACGTAATCCTGCTGGGAAGCACAGCCTGACCCACCACAGCTCGCAGCACAGCATTTTAAAGTAAACCATCACTCATTTCCTTTCCCTTGAGGACAACTCATGTAAACCATGGCTGCTCTGGAGTTGCTCAGACGTCCGTGCAGCAGGGATGGTGCACAGTGGACACCTGCTGTTCCATCAGACAGGGGACAGAGGCCCCAGACAGAGCTGTACAGCTCTGGGACTGTTTGTACAGATGTGACTTGCACTGGTTGTAAGGGCCAAAGCCAAAGAAAAAATACACAGGCACTCCCTTAAAAATCCACACACAACTCTGCTTTGAGACAAATCACAATGCCTTTGCCACGGATAAAGTAAATACTGCTCATTACAGATTTATGCAGAGCAACATTAGCAATCAAAGCTGGGAGCAGCACACAGAAAACTAAAACAGAAATTAAATTTGGATTATTAACTGGGTTTCCATAATCTACAGAATCATAAGACAGCTACATTCCCTGACCTATTTTTAACCTGTATCAGCAATATAAGATAGATTTTTTTAGGCAAGACTACAAGAGCAGCAGCGCAACAAACCAGAGTTTTTGTAGAGGTTCTCACTGCAACATAGCTACAGCCAACAAATACCTATATCCCTGGAATTTGGCCAGGAAACCAGCTGGTGTGAAGACAGGGTGGAGAACAGGGTGTCGGTGAACTCGGACATGAGCATGTCTGCATCCAGGAGGCTGCCTTCCTCCATGGGGACAGGGGTTTCTCTGCCATACCTTCTCTTCTGCCAGAGAACCACGTCATCGTCCTGTCCAAGGAAAGGAACAGACGTCAGGCTGCCCAGACAATGCCAAAGCAGTCTGCTGCAGATCTATAAAAGCAGCCCTCATTTTTCACATTTTTAAAGAAAAAACTTCTCTTTGAGGAGCCATCAAGTGGACTGAAACAGATCAGAAGTGGTGCTTCTGGTACACAACTTCAGCTCACTGAAATATCACTGGGAAAGGCTTTTGCCCCAAAACCAGATGTTGAATAGAAGGACATAAGACAAATAAACACTTTCTTGTTTAATTAATTACATGTGTATTTTTGCACCTAGTTTAACAACCCCTTGGTTTGAATAAAGATTTAAAATAACATGAACAGCAAGAATGCAAAGCAAACAACAGTCTTGTGAGATGTATCTGAAACTCTGAAGCATAGTGAGGTGTAATTGTACTCTGAGTTTGCACAAGACACTTTTAGCCCATTAAAAATACAACATAAATGTGACTTGGCTTACCCGTCCCTCACTACAGGCGGAGCTAAACTGCACTGCCTTGCAAAACCAAACAGAACAGTGCTTCTGATCATCAGTTTACGTACCCAAAGTAGGTTTAATAGCTTGAGGGGACATGTTAAATGCTGATACCACTGTTCCTTTAACCATTTAGTCCCTTTTTAGGATCCTGGCATATTATCTGCCCAGGCTGTGGGCACAGCAGGAAGATCTGCAACATGCAGCTCACACATCTTCACAGATCCAGTTACACAAGCAGAGCAGCAGTGCCAGTTACAGCTCAATAACAAGATGAAATCATGTGCCAGCCCTCAAACAGATTGATCTCTCTGGGCATGCAATGCTGATTCCCATTTCTTCTATCACAGCACCCTACACTGAACCTCTCCTCCATCCAATTTAAGCCACAAATCTTATATTGCTCTCTAAGGCACAGAACATTAAGGTGTCTAACCTTAATTAAGGCTTAAGCAAGATGCTTGTCTTTAGATTTTAATCAAAGCAAGCCACTGCACGTTACAGCTCTGTTATCTACTGCGGGTTCTACAAGCAGAAATGCTGCCACTTCTCAGTGGCATTACCTACCCTGACCAAACTTGAAAGATCTTCATCTTTATGTTTCTGTAACTGCAAAAGGAGAACAAAACAGAGAGGAGAGTCAGAATAGTCCTGTATGTGCCAGTAGAAGACCTGATTTTGCAAAACTTTTAAGATCCAATCATGCACCATCTGTCCCAGCACAATAATTTTTAGTTAAGTGGAACTAATCAGATGAGCATGTCTGTACCAGCTTATCATCTGCTTTAAGTACTCCTGCATGCCAGAAAAAGTAGTAGAAAAACTCAAAAAGCAACAACATACTTATCAAGCTCAAGTAAACTACTTTCACTGTGCAAACCAACAGACCCTTTTCTTGAAGTATGTTCTCCACTTGTGGTATTCCCTGATGACTATTTCAATTCTTCGTTTCCAGTATTTCCCTTCTGTTGCAATGGCCTGAGAACACAAACACATACCATGAATTACAGGGAATCACATAAGGGCTGAATATTCAATACATTTCCAAGCAAATATTCAGGCATAAAAAATGCAAAAGAAAGCATGCTAATTCTGTTTGAGCTCATGTATCAGCAGCCCACACTGTCCCAGAGTTCAGCTATCACAGAGCAAATCTGACAGTACCAACTTCATCTTTCCCACAAAAACCAAACACGAGATGATGGCTGACTGCACTGTCAGCATCTCCCACAGCAGCTCAACCATAACCAATAGTTAAGAAATGGCAAAAAACCCCCACCCTTTAAAATTAATTTACTAAAATGTAACATTTAAAGCACACAATACCTTGTGAATTTCACAAGGTCACATGCACAGACACACATAAGCAAAAGCTGCTACAAATGACACAAAGCAATAGAAATCTGATGTCCAGCTGAGGGAGGACCTTGCAGGCCACACAGTAATGGCAACAAAAGGATCAGACAATATGGATCTTCAATGTATCACAGAGAGCAGAGTGTAAGTTGGGGAGAGCAGACTAATGAGAGCCTTAACTTTGTGTTCGAGGGTCACTTTCAACACAAACATCAACACTGTTCTTTCAAAAACCTGAGATAGTTCCACAAACTCATCTGGAACTCCTTTGAGTTATAAATTATTCTAGAGTTAGGCAGTATAGAGTCACAAATTGCCACATCAAGGGCCTCACTGGTTTTCTGCAAGGAGCCAGAGGGCAGATGTTAGTTTTCATTTATGTTTACAAGAGCACAAAAATGAAAGAACACAAACTCATTTTTCCTCTGTCTGTGAAGTTACCTTGACACAGAAAAAGAAATTGCTTATTCTCTTGAAACCACACCTTGTCAAGTACATAAAATACAGAAAACTCTCCCAGGGTCACTTAGATTCAGTCCTGAAAACAATTGTTACTGATTTCCCACCAAGTTCCAGTCAGAAGACAGCAGTGTCTGTCAAAATCTTAACTATTCAAATTGCACTTCTATGACTTATGATTCACTAAACTAGAACATTAACATAAGTTACAGAGATAACAAAAGTCCTTCTGGTTGCACCTTGATCACTTGAATGTGATGAACGTACAAAACCGGGTTCAGTCTGCTTTTAATGTTTCCTTCTAAATAAAAACAGAGCACAGATTTGCTGCGCTGCCCTCATTTCCAGCAGACCAGAAAATCTTGTTACAACCTGCAGAGCTGACAGGGCTGTTGCTGGGGTGTTTGTTACACACCTCTGGCCGACGGTGCTCGTCCACGTCCACGGAGCCGTCCAGCGGAGTCACGAAGTGGCACACGGGGTTCTTGCGCTTCTCCAGGTCTGCAACGAGGACCAAAACGCAAGTGCTGGGCACGTGCAGGGCCTGCAGAGAGCTCTGCCACTTCAGTGGCAAGGTGTGACAGGGAGTCTAGCCAGGATTCCCTCCCGATAACCAACAGGGAACGGGGAGATCTCGGGCTGTGCTTGGAGCACTCAGTGCATCCTCGGTGTGACACCTCTAAGGAAACCCTGATCCATCAGCCTTGAGCAGATTCCTCAACTTTTCACTAGACAATTATTTCAGTTCTCTTGTTCTCGCTGATGTCTGAAGAAAGACCCGCCCCCAGCACGGTACTTACACTGCATGTACCAGGCCCTCCAGATGGCGTTATTGAGACGGATTTTATCTCTCCACTGAAGCTTCAATCCCTTAAAATTTTTCCATTTTGGTGAAACCAACCTGCCACTGCAACAAAACAGACAACAAATTATTCTGCTTTCAGTTTTTCTCTCTCCCTTCCTTCCAAGACAAAGCATCCCCCTAAACCAGCCACTCTGTCAACAGAAAAAACAACAAAAAGCCACAATTGGACAGTGACAACTTTTGCTGGCCATGGCTCACTGGGCCAGGAGGCAGAGATGAATTCAGTCTTCAAGACTCCTCCATGTGCTCATCCATGGCAAGGCTTCTGAATGATCTTGGGAGGTGGGAGGGGGATGGAAGGAAAAAGGAAGAAGCAACAGGGATTCCAGTAAGCACTGTATAAACACAAACTACCCAGCCCTTTAAACACACCTTTATGAATCATTAATCCATACTACTGACAGGGCACAGGAAGTAGGAAATACTCATAACACAGCAAATTTCAAGCCAGAGATTAAAGTATAGGAATTGTGCCTATCCCAGGTTCTCCGTCTTGTTCTTTGTGGTTTTAGCCACACATCTTCCTAGTTTATGTCTCCTGTGCTGTTTGTGCATCCTTGCTATGAGGGAATTGGTTCAGCAATGCCAACTGCAATCCCTACAACATCTGCCAAGGAAACAGCCTCTCCTTGGCACACTCTAAGCATCAGGTCCAGAGGTGATGGACACACAGGAGGGACAGGAGCGACGTCACCTCCAAATACTTCACCCTCTCCGAAGAGATCTCTGAGCATGTCAGGAGCGATCTCTGCCCTGAACTGCAGTGGCACTGGAGAGGTACCAGAACACCCAGTGCCCCAGCACAGCCCGTTTGCCATCACACATTCAGCACAAATGAACTCAGAGTGGAATTACTGATCCTTAAAAGACCATTTTACACTTAAGCTCTAAAATCACTGTGCAAATAGAAAGCACATCCTACAGAAGAGCCAGGCACTTCTCTTGGCTCACCAGCCCATCCAGAGAACCTGAGGCTAGAGAACTGATGATTCCCAGTTTCCTATTTGGTCTGGGAAACCTCCCAATAGCAGTAACTTTTAAAGAAAACTTTTAATAAAACTTGCAATACTATAAACAAGTAAAAAGTCCTCAGCCTAAACAAAAGCAGCCAGAATGCCAGAGCTGCCAATAACAGGATATTAAACTAACATTTTTTCAAGTATTTGGCTCACCATTTCTTCCCTCCCTTGCTGACACCACAACTGCTCTCACACTCAGGTATTCCCCACAACCCTGACAGTAACAGAAGAGCAAATGCCAGACTTCAGGCAAGTGACAGGTAAAAAAACCCAGCTCTGCTCTTTCAATTTTACCACTGTGTAAAATGTCAGTGGTGGCAACAGGTTGTAGCAATGTACTAGCAGGTGAGTTGTTGCCCAACTGTAAAAATTTGGGATTTTTCTCCTTGTCTTTTTCAAAAATAAACTGCAATGCTCTTGCATGCACAGGGAAGCAGGAGTAGAAACCAGGTATGAACTGCACTAAAAGGACAATTCCCAGCAGCAAGAGAACAGGTAAGAGAGCAGGTCGTGAGCCCTGTCCATGCCCAGCTGCCCCTTTGGGGTGCAGGCTGTACACTGGGCTGTGCTACAAGGCTCTGCTGCAGCCTTGGGGACACTGGTGCTTGAGAAAAAATAAAGTACAAACAAAACGTGGTACACAAAATAGAACATCAGCACCCCCAAGACAAGCAGACTTGCTGGAGCAGGAACTTCACTGACTGGAAGTGACAGCAAACCATGTCAGCTCTTAGCAAGGAATACAAAAATAATTGTTAATGTATATGTGCTGTTCTCTGTCACTAGGCTCTAAGACACTTGGTACAATCAGACTCTGTTTGGTCACAGGCATCCAGGAAATCCTTCTGGATTTTTTCCTTTCAGTAGTGCATCCATATGCCACTCCTTGAAATACATCTCCCAAAACTCCACTTCTAAATTTCAAGACTCTCTTAGTTTATGGAAAGATCTCCAAATGAAATATTTCATCTCACTGTTTCCCAGCCCGTGTGTCAGGGCAGAGAAAGGATCTCCACCCATTCAATATTTCTCCCATCACTGCAAACTATCCCAACACCTTCAATGTTCACTGCACAGCCAGCTCTGCCTCACAATCACTGCACACTCTACCTTGCCTTCTAAACCCAGACTAAAGCACATCTTTTCCTGTTTCTCATCTGTACATTAACAGTTTGGAGACAGCAGATTAACCTGCTGATGCATCACCAACACTGACAAAGTGCCCACATGCCTCTGACTAAGAAATCTGTCAACTTAATGTTCATCTCTTCATAGCTCTGTGTGACTCGACAGTTTGCCAAAGCAACAAAACTCTAATGATCTGCACCCAGAATAACAAGAGCAAATGCTTTTCTATAAAAAGACTAAAAGGAACTGTAATCAAGTCTGGTACACTCCGTGCATCTTCAAAGAGCTAATTAAAATTTCAATTACATTCTTAGAAAATTCTAAACAAGACTAGTACATCAAAAGAAGGAAGTGATTAAGAACCTATTCTTAAAATAATTATTTTTTTTAGTTCCCATGGGAGCAAAACACAAGTCCAGCTTGAGGTCATAAGTGAAACAACTTCAGCCTCAGTGGAGAGGAATCAGCATGAAGCTGACAACAATATTTAGACACTATTCCTAATTCCAAAGTCAATGGAAAGTCAATTACTTTGAACAACACTGTGACTGGGAGCAGCTGCCTAACTTAAACCAGTCTTCAGATTTTAAAGCAGCAAAACAACAACAAGGAAAAAAAACCCAAAGCAACTGGAGAGACCATCTGGCTGCTGCTCCTGCCAATTCTACAAGGCCACGCCAACTCCCACAGGAAACATGGAGCAACCTCCCCACAGGTGGATGGTCACTGTGTACCTGCAGTGTGACCTGGCAGCACACACGTGGTCCTGGCTCTCTCTCCAAAAGCAATGCTGCTTCCAAAGAGGGGAGCAGAAGAACATCCCAAGGGACAACTGGATCCAGCAGTGCATGGTACAAGCTGGGACAGCTGCACCCACAGCACGTAGGAATGCTGGTGCTGCACAGAGGGTGCCCAAGCAGAGGAACACAGGGAAGCAGGCTCCTGGGTGCATCCTGCAGGGAATGCTGCTGCCAGAAGCTCAGCTCACGAAAGCAATGCTGCAGGAACAGGTGAGCTTCATCTTTTCCTCACTATAACACACAGATTAAATCAAAGCAGCTGAAAACCATCTGATGGATAACTTGCAATGCATTCCAGCAGCCCACTCAGTCTCCCATGTAGAAACCTCCACCTCCTGTGACCAAATGTCCTCCATCAAGTGATTTCATCACAACAAACCGGCCAAAACAGCTTCAGCTCAAGAGCCAAGAGAGCTGGAAATCCCCTTGGACACTGCGGCCCCAACGTGCTTTGGAGGAGTCACAGGGCTGTCAGAGGAGAGGCTGCAGACACCCAAGGCTGCCACTTCCATGTGCTGCAACTTTCACCTACAGAGTCCTGGATACACCAAGAGAGGCTGGAGTCCATTCCCAAGTTTTTTTACATAATTTTTCCCAGCACAGGAACTACCTCAGGCAACTGAGATCCAAGCAGGCAGACAGGTAACGCAGCACTGCTCTGTCACAGCAACACAACTCAATTTTTAAAACTCCAGTGAAAGCAGTTGTGTTTTAAAACAATTATAAACCTTCAAACATCACAAAACTCACAGCAAAGTACAAGAAGAAGACATCTACTGTGAGAATGTGACCTGATTCCCTTCAACACCTTTGATTTCTAAATTTTACTTCAATCAACTGAAATGTAATTAAGGAGACGGTTTGTAATCTAACAGTACAAAAGAGATTTCACCCTGACAACATCCATTTATTTACATGCAAAGTTTTGCCTCTGAGAATTTCATCAATTTGTTCTATGTTAATAACACTCAGTAAATGATCTTGCAGGATATTTTAGTGATGCATTTGACTGAGTAGAGACAAGGCAAACGGGTGACATTCTTTCCTAACAGATACATGTGAGATGCCATTCACAGCTGCAAAATCTAAACCAGTAGCTTTCCCTAGCACTGAAACAACATTCAATTAATAAACTCAATGAAAAACTCCTTCTGACATCTGTAGAAGCACGATCAAGCTCTGTTATGAGATGAGATGACTCATAAGAGAAGAATCCCCTGTTCTCCTCCCTTAATCAGAGGATTTTAAGATGGACTTTAGTCAGTATAAAACCTCATGACACAAGAACCCTCCAGATTTGGGTGGAAAGGGACATTTATCCATGTGCAAACCCAGAAAAAGTTTGGGGATTTTTCATTAGTAATTAGCATTAAGAAACACCAGCATTTTAAGAAACTGATTTCTACAAAGAGCAGTGAAGGAGCAGAGAAAATTTTACAATAAATTCCACATATCCTCCACTTAACAGGTGGTTTGAATACATGTTGATTAAAAAGAAACTAGTACAGTACAGTATGGTAGAACTTACGGTTTTTATACAGCTCAAATGCTTTATTCAGCTGTTTCTGATTCAACTTGCAGTTCATCACTTTTTATCTCCCTCAGAAATGCTCACATCAGTACCACAGCCTTATGTTTAAATCCTTTTCTAACAGAAGGCAATAGGGAGGATTTTGCTGTAAACACCAGTCTGAAAAATCCCCTTTTCCCATTCAGAAAAATTTAAGTTCATTCTCCACACCGTAGCAAGTAAATGTTGCTGAGCAGGAATTTCAGCTGGGATGTGATCTTGGGATTGTAGTGAACTGAATGCTGCACAAAGTAAGAAGTCTTTAAAATACCCTGTGAGGGATGGAATGCAGGATCTCACACTTAAAATAAGGAAACAGTGAATTACATGCCCGTGGCTACAAAGTGTTTGAGTGACAGCACAGGAAGGGGGACACGGATTTTTTTTTTATGTACCACTGTGCTTTGCACATAAACCCTTCATTTCCACCCTCTCATCTTTCACTTGTTTTGATATGCAGGGACAAGGAAAATCTCTGGCTACAGCTGGCTCTCTAGCTCAGGAGGTGTTATTTTTCCTTCTGCACTCAGATAGCACCTGGCCAAGATCTACGGTACGTGGAATTTAAACATAAACCTCCAAGCACTGTGGTTTAGATTCCACAGGCCTATCCCTGCTGCCCAAAAACGTATTCCCAGGAAGCCCAGAAGATACTCTGGAAAGCAGCTACTGCAGACCCGCAGGAATCACTTTTCCTACAGAACACTGGAATCTGGTGTGCTATGGTTGTAAACAAATTGCTTTGTTTTCAAATCTGAATTTTTGTCAATCCAGTTTACAGGAACAAGCTACAGAAATGTCCTGCATTTTCCTGTTCAGGTAATGGATTCCCACTGCCTTTGTGCTAAAACACCTCTTTTTTGCCTTATTAGCTCCAGCCTCAAAACCCACTTCCTCTGTGCCTCCTCCCCAGTTCCTTCCTGTACATGATCACACAATTTTTTGAGGTAGAGTAAGAATTTCACTTTTATTACAGGTAATGGCAAGAGGGTCTTAATTTAAGCAACAGAAAGAAAATCTGATTTGATAGTACAGTAGCTAAATAGATTAGCTATTTCAGCAACACAGAAAAGGAACTTTCTGGCTTCTCCTCAGCATTTTTTTCTCAAAGGCGTGGTTTTAGTTTGTTTTTTAATCTCCGATCTGTTTTGTTGGGGAGTTGGGCCTGTCAGCTCAGCTCTCCAAGAGCCAAAACTAACAGTATTTCCCCAAACAAAGGTTCATTCAGAGGATCAGATTATATGCATTGTGTGCTGGAGCAAAGGGGCAGGCAAGAGAAACCAAAACATTTCTACACAGCGTGAATGTGTGTAAGACTGACAAGGAGACCACGCTTCAGCATCTTTAGCATCCTACTATTCGTACCTACAAAGTTAATCCCAGCTGCAGCCTGAGGATACTAATCCCAGACAGAGCTCATTTTAAAAGCCAGATTGAGGGCAGGTCATTTGCTTGGCTACCTGGTTCATCCTCCTTACCTGAAATCCTCCCGCAGTAGCAGGCTCAGGGTTGTGGAGGGATTTTCTATTGCCCACAATCCACAAGGGACAGCAGGAAGCTTTGTGCTAGAGTTAAATCAAACATTTTAAAACAACCAAACCATCCCCACACCGTTTGATTAATCACCTTTTAAAAATAATATTTCAGTCTTGAAGACAGAGACACTGGACGAGACAAGTATTTTTCTTCTATCATGAGCATTGTCTATTAAGAAGTGTTAGAGGAATAAAAACAAAAATCAAATTTAGCCACTGGCAAATTAGAATTGCAACACCTGCCAAGGAACATGTTATCTCGACTGATTTCACGCAGGCAGGCTCAGGTATGCACCTCCTAAAATGGAACATGAAAGCAAAAGGTCAGTTGTATGCCAGAAGCAAATATTCCTGCCCCAACAAATGCCCTAGAAACTTTGCTTTATTTATATTATAAATTCAACATTATTTTAAGCAAAGTTTGGAAGTTTAACTTAATTTGCATAAATGAAGGTTTGCAGTGCCTGGGCTCTTGCTCTGATAACCTGGACTCAGGAATGACCAGGCAGGTGCTGTGCCAAGGCAGCCTCCTCAGGGAGGGCTGAAAAACTCACATTTTGAGAGCATTATCACACCTCCCCCTGACAGCTTTTCATACCACCACCAGCGTGTCAAACAAGGAAAGGAGTCTCATGCTGCAGTTTTAGCCAAACACAACACGGCCAAGGTCAGCTGTGTGCAGGGGAAGGCTGCAGGCAGCTGGGAAGGACCACTGAGAAATGCCTTCACCAGATGCAGGTTTCATGCAGGTTATGAAAGGGTGAAAAGAGCACTGGGCTAAAGGGGAACATAAAAACCACTGCAAATATCAAGGAGCCTTGGAGGCTGTAGCGTCCTTCAGCCAGTGGCTATTTAAAGACTCAGAGTATTTAGACAGTTTCTCATTTCCAGTCAGAATTCAAAGGATATTTCTAGAAATGTTCCTGCTTTTCAGACATTTGTCCAACAGTGGCTCACTTTAGTACAGAACTGGAACAGCAAGAAAAAAACCTTCTTAAGTAATGTCACTAATGTCAGTCAAAAGGCTGAGAAACGGGCCTCACCATCACATCTCTCACTGCTGAGTCTCCCAAAATCTCTCCCTCATCCCTGCTGTGCTTAACTTTGCTTCTCTACATAAGTCATATATTTTGTAACTTCATAAATATTATCATTTTATAAAGCGTCATAAACTGTCAAAAATCAGGATATTCTTCAAAGAACTACCAGAAACTCCATCATGAAAACAGAGGCTGACAGACAGAAATGACACAGGGCTCTTGGATCCAGGGTCAGAGGCAAATCCCACCCCCTTCATGGCCCAAATCTGAATGCCATGGTGGAGAGCAGCTGCCCATGGCCACCACGGGTGTCAGTGGTAAGGCAAGCACAGAACACCAGCCAAGCATTCCCCAGCCACACACCTCACACTAGAAATGCTACCAGCAAGAGTAAGCTTGCACAAGGGTTAGATTTATGTATTTCACATCAGTATATCTGGCTTTCCTTCTTTTTCAATACATTTTGTTTTCCTTCTTTTTGAAGTGTTTCCTGTGCTCTCTCATGCATGGTGGAAAGAAGTGTCATTTTTAGAGCAGCTTCAATATAAGGGAAGTGATCCTACTTATTGCAGTGTCTTGACTAAGACTTGACTTCTGCCACGGGCTTTTCATCAGCCTTCTCAGAACCACAATACTCACTACAAAGGGCTGTTTTCCATGATCAGGAAATGATAGGATTTTCCAGTCCTTTTCATTGAAAGTTTGTTGGTGAGGACCCTTTGGTACAGAGAACTATAAATGTGTCAAAATCTTTTTGAACATCAAGGCCCCAGCCTAGATTAATGAACTGATCAAGATGTGATGATCTGGGACTTAAAAGATTTTTCACACGCAGAGCTTTTGAAAAACCCAAACAAACCCTATCATCGTGGCAGATCAGCACAGCTCTCTGAGCAGCACACACACCACCGGAGCCCAGAGCTGTTTACTGTGCTCGAGAAACCCGAAACCAGCACTTCTGCCACAGAGGATAGTGTAACATTCTCTGAACAACATTACAAGCCTATAAATATACTGCAAGACTTCAGGGATCTTATTCTGAAAGCACCTTAAGGGTTTGCAAAAGCAGAGATGCTCACCCAGCTCTCCCCTTGTGACACAAAACTTTCATCCCAGCTGGCTGCAGCCAGCTCCCTGCAGCTTGAAAAACACCAGGCTGATTCCCAAATTCAGTTATTACAGACTCAAGACTGTAACAGCACATACAGTCTATTCAAAGTTTACATAAAAGCTGAACCAGAAACTACACAAGAGACAGAAGCAGGCTAAAGGCACCGTTGTGTTACTACTGAAGCTACTGAAAGATCAATCAAAATCCCACAGAAAGATGATGTAGGGAGAAAATTTCTTCCAGAATTAACATAAAACAGCCTGGAAGGTGGACAGGAAAAAAAATAAAAGCACCTCTAAAAGGTCATGCAAAACTCACAGGAAAAAGCTCTACTTAGAACTTTGTTGGGTCGATGTGCAAACAAATGCTTTGGCAACGTTTCACCAAAACCATCCCTTCAATTTGTGGTGAACATCCCACGGCCCTGTGCAGTGGCAGCTCCTGCCATGGGAGCAGCCACATCTCAAACACCGCAGAGAAATTCCCCAGGATCCACCGGTCCAACACCACAGACTCCTGGGAAGGCTGAACATTTAGGGGAGTGGAAAACAAACTTTCACTTCTGGGTCACCAGTCGAAGGGGAGCTGTGAAGATCTGTCTGCGGCAGTGCAGGAAAGGCTGTGTGAGTGACCCTTCCTTAATTAACTGGCACATGGGGCTGGCAGGGAAGCAACTAATGCTTGTGCCACAATCTTCACCACACTTTTCCCAGATGGCTCCCGCTGCCTGTCTAGGGCTGGGCAGGGGCAATGCCAGGTTCCCACACACAGATGGACAGATCAACCCTGTCCTTAGCAGCTCCAGTCCTGCTGAATTGTTGGATCTGTTACTTTATAATGATGGTAGTTACGGTCACTATCCACAGCATAGGGCACTGATGAGTATTTCATAGCAATTAACTTTATAAAGCAATATTTAACCTCACTAAATGCAGTGAGTGTCAGAGAAAGACCTTGATTTTATTGCATAATACCCTTATAAAGTCATTCCTTTGCTCCCAATAACCACCATGATTAAATACCTAACAGCCAAATGGCTCAGGAATTCTCATGCCATTCACCTGTGCACCAGTTAAAAAACACAGCTGGACTGACTTTCAAACGGACTGAGATGGTTCATGTCCCAAAGCAAGTGGTGACTTCACCAGTAAAACATGTGACATCAGCACTTTCCTGAATCTTACTACAAACAAAACAACAACAAAGTCACCAAATGAACCTCACACAAGTCTTTTCTTTGAACCATGTTTTCCTATGTGTCAAAAATCACAAAAAAACAGCTTCAACCTTCACTCTGTAGAGTTCCTGTCCTGGGGACAAGACAGCCCCTTTGAAAGCTCATATTAAAGCTAAATAATAATTTTGACATGTTTATTGCTAGAAAGAGAAGCAACCTCTCTAAACTTCCTAGGATCTGTCTCCCCATTTCCAAAAGCCTGCTACATCCACCCAGCCTATAATCACCACATGCCAAGCTCAGACACCAAGCCTACTAATGTGCTAATAAAAACTGCTAATAAAAGTTTTAGTCTCCTTAAGCTCTGCTAAGATTTTTACAGGAGATTTGAGGGTTATACTTGTACAACTGGATACTGCAAACAGATGGGATCCATGCTGGGTTCCTAAATAACAGCCTTCACAGACCAAAATTTTATTAGAAACAGAAATGAATTAGCCCTTATTGCAGAATTCTGTGTGTCTGCTTGCAGAGTCTCTAAGCTGAGCTATGATCTTCAGTAGCATCTGCTGATTTGATAAAGTAAATGACTGAAATCTAATCCCATGGTTCCGATGAAGGGTTAACTATTTCACACAGTATGAGAGACAGAGCAGGACTTAGGAATGCCTCTGGTTCCCAAGCAGTTTGATTGCAGATTACCCCTCCTCACAGAAGGAATGACTCACACCACAGGGTCATTCCAGTCACAAACATATTGGCTCTCTGCTTTCACAGGATCATGGAATACCCAGCACCTTCAGGCAGATGGTGAGGGAAGGCAGCAGCACAGAACGGGGCTGATACCACAGAGCAGCCACAGCAACACACTCTGGCCTTATCTGCAGCTTCCAGAAGCCAAATACTGCCTGGAATTTTTTCCCAGCTGGTACTAAAACACTGTGTAGCTCACTCTAGCACTTGGCACCTGCCTCAGCAAGACTTGTAAGAACATCCACCCAGGGTGCCACAGGCCCAGCCTTCCAGTGCTCAGTCCCAGCAGTGGGTGAGCAGCTGCTTGGGGAAGGGTCAGAACAGAACGAGCTCTTCCCAGGACACTCCTGCCAGCTCCCATGACACTTTTTTGCCCCCTAGCTGAGTGTGTGCATTGATTTGGCAGGTCTCTGCTTTGAAAGGGAGGCATAATGACATTTTTAGTAGGGAACAGCCACTATGACGACTACTGCAACAACCTGGATGCCCCAGCTTTTGGATAGATTTCTTGAGATTCCCAGCTATTTCACAATCTCTGCTTTCTATTTTCAATAGGTTTTAGGCATCAAACATGGTTGCTAATAATTACCTGAAGTGAGTGCAGTTTCCTCCTTGAGGATATTTGTATTCCTGATCAAGTCAGTTCTCCCATCCCAACCCTCAGTTAAGTTGAAAGAAGCTGACAACATGCAAAGAGCTTCTCTGGCTCTGTAACAGATCTATATATTTCACAAATCCAAATCTTTTTACTTAATCCTTCCTTTGTAAAAGTTTCATGTCCTCTAACCCAGAAAAGTCATTTTTGTATGTGTTTCCAGGTGGCAAACCTGTTCCCCCCTTTACAGCTCCTCCACGCAATTTTCTTTCTCAAAAGCTGTGTTTTAAAGAGCAAAAGCAAGTAGTTTGTTCCCTTTTACTGCTCCGTGCTTCCCCACATCTGGCACACCACCGGCACATTTTCCAACCAAGTTCTCTTGACCTCCATCCTGCCAGGGACAGACGTTTACCAAGCAAACAGAAAGCTGGACTAAGCTGTGCAGATACCAAAATGCAGGAGTTTATACAGGGAAACATTTATACCTTCTTTGGACACTGTACAGGACAAGCTAACATGAGAAGCATGACATGTAACACCCAGACCTTTACGGGCTGCTAACAGACAAGCAAATTTCAGAGTCCATTCCTGAATCTACAACACAGCTTAGCAGGACCAGTACTTCACTGTGTTGTCTCTCACCCAAATACTGGGAGTTCTGATACACAGTTGTCACTGTAAATATTATTAACAGAGCTTGACTAGACATGGATAGGCTTACTCAGACTACAGCTTCTATATAAACACAAAACAGAAATTCATCAGAATGAGCAGAGACATCCAAGAACGTAACAAGTGATATTCTTTGCTCTGGGAAACATAGCAGCAGCAACCCATATCCAATGATTGGCAGATCAGGAATGCAACAAGATCTTCCACTGGCCTCTTCCTCTTTGGCACTTCTTCCCTAACAGCTGCCAGACCCACAAGTCCAGGTATTTTTCACCTTTTTTTTAAGTTTTCCTTTTCATGTGCATGCCTTTCCTTTTTTACCTTGTTGATCACTTCTGCCTCTGACACACTGCAAAGTAATGGCTTTCAACAACTAACATAGGCTAAATCAAGTGTCACACCACAGCACCAAAAGCAAAAAGTCTGCATGATAAAAAGATAAGCAAGAGCAGTCATGGACTTCAAAGAAGAATCACAAAAACCTGAGAAGCTCTTCCACAATTCCTTCTCCATTTGGTCTCTGTCCCTTTGGGAATGCTGTGAACAGTGAGAATTAAGAGTGAACAGATTTAAGAGCAGCCTAAAACCTGGATGCAAGATGCAGCAGAAGAATTTAGCAGAACAGCCCATGATGGCTCACAGCACAATCACATCAACATCAGTAACTGAGTGCTGTGGGCCTGAGTTATTTTTAGGTCTATTGTGAAACCCCAACCTCACTTCATTCCAGCTGCTCCAAAGATACACCAGCACCACCACACAGGCCTGGGCTCTGTATCATCACCCTGGCTGGCTGGAGTGAGTCTAACCCTTGCCCTACATGAGAATTTTGGTGCCAAGGCAACCAAGTCCCTGGCACAGATGAGGTGAGGAGTGTGTTTTGGATGACGAGCTCCTTTGAGCTGGGGAAGGGTCTGGCTCTTGGATACAGAAGTCACTGTGTTGCTGCAGCCTGGCCAGAGGTCTCCCAGCCGTGCTGGCCAAGGTCACTTCAGCTGTTGTGTCCTTGAAGGGCTGCAGGCAGAGCACCCGTTACCATGGGACCTTGAGGAAGGGAGCGTAAACAAAGTGGCAGAGGGAAAGGAGGCCAGGATTTCGAGTAAACATCCCATGCTAGAGAGTTCTGAAAACAATGAACTTGACAGATTCCAGAAGCAAAGCCTCCTTCGTGCCTCTGCAGTGTTTGCTTGAATCGTGTTATGCAGACATGTCTCTTATGAAAAACAACCCTGCTGATCTCTGAGGAGTAACAGGCTCCACTGCTGGAAGAATCAGGGAAAAGAAAAGGCCTCATCCTGCTCACATGTGCTTCTGCAGATCTGTTCTGGGCAGCAGTACAAGATGCAACACAAGCTCTTCAGGACAAAACCTTTCTTCCTTCGCTCCTTCCACCTGGCAGGACACAGGACCGAGGTCCCGCACTCACAGCAGTGATTCTAAGGGCACTAAAGGCTCTGGTGTTCACCCAAGCTCTCAACACAGCTGCCCACACTCTCTCAGAATGCCAGGGCATATGCAGCACAGGAGGAAGCCAGGAGGAGCACACACACACCACATGGAGGGTTCAGGCCAGGACAACTTGCAAGCTGCCACCTTCCCCCCAGATCTGCAAGACCTGACTACAAACAATGCAGATGCTGTCTCACTTCCAAAACCAGTACCAGCAATCCTCTTTCTCAAGAAGAGCAAACCTATTACACAAGAGCAAGGTTATCTGGATCTTCTCCTTACCCTCCTGGTCACCTTCAGGGCTCAACTCTTCAATTCTTGTTCTTATTCACAAGCCAAACACAGTACAGATAACGTTTCCCAACACCAGCAAGACAAGACCACCCTTTCACCTCCTGGCTGAGACACAAGAAGCCCTTTCAAGCTCACACAGAAACAAAGCATTAGACCCCTGTACTTGAATAAAGACAACTTTTCATGGCCTAAAGGAAGATCTCTCAACCTTTCTTCCTTTGCTCCTTCAACTGAAAGCAGCCTCAGCTCTTCTATTCCTCCTCTGAACTGTCCCCACAAAATTCTGTCTTTTGTTTTCCAAATCACTGGGAGAATCCATAGGGAAATATTGTCAATCTGCAATGAAACAGAAGCACAGACATCACGTATGTACTCTACTCAATCCTCTGCTTGCTCTGGTGTGGTATAAATGAGCTATAAAGATACCCCTGGAAATCCAGAAATCTCCCACTATAATTAAAAAAGAGAAAAAAGGTATTTGTCTCTGTATGAAGGAAGACATTACCACATATCACAATTAAAGTTTAAAAAGGCATTAAATACAGAAAAAAGGACAGTATCTACTACTTCCTTGCACTACACCATCAGCTAAACTGGAAGTAGAGAGATGAAAAGGTCTCTAACTGTGCATTCCTGTGTAGATAATGTGCTGTGAACACAAAACCAAGGATAAAAAGCTCTCTAACAAGTCATTAAAATTTAACAAGTCATTAAAATTTTTCTGTGCTTTTCAGGAAAAGTGATCAATTCATTAAGCAGTGTGCTTAGCGACTTAAAACAGCTGAACCCTTTCCCAGCATCACGGCACGGTCACCAGCCGTGTCATGGCAAAAGGTTATCTGCAGGTCAGCAGTGGTCTGGCCAAAACACACTGACATATCACTAATTGAAGGGAATCAGATTCTTTCACTAATACCCTGCTACCTGATAATCCAAGCAGTGGCCTGCAAGCCCTTCCCATCTGGTCTGTCACCTTTTCTTTTACAGTCTCAAAGGTGACAAAGCAGCCCTGAGAACCACCCCTAACACCCTGGGCTCTGTACCTACATGTATTTTGCAAGTGGCCATGGTAGGGATAACCAGCCAAGGAAGGGAATCTTTTCCCTGGGCCTAGATGGCTTCCTATGGTCCCTTCCAATCCCACTTTCTATCATCCACCTGATGTCACAGCTAACAATACCAGTCTTTCACAAAAGCAGCTGGTTGCTGAGCTTGCTCTTAAGCAGCAGCAGAGTTTCCATGCCTCAAGGCACAAACTGAAATCTGCTTAACAGAAAGGGAATGGCAATTCCCCTGCAGCCAGTCATTCACAGCACACAGAATGGGCAAGGTGTCACCCAGGCTCTCCTTAACACTTGCTCCTCAGAGGCATTAAGCCTGGAAGAGACCAATGATTGTCACGTGTATGGGAATGGCACTAAGATAAACACTACTCCCACCGAGTTCAAGCAAACTTCTGCTCAATCCAACACCACATTTAACACAGGGAGGAGAGTCCAGCAATTGCAGAGCACCAAGCCAAGGCAGGAGAGCAGACAAGGATCTCTCTTCATTCCTGCCTGCAGAGTTCAGAGTTCCCAAACAGGCAGGGTCCTCCCACTGCCAGGAGTGGCACGTTCAGCTCCTGAACAAATCCCCCTTGCAGAAAGGGGTTTTCCCTCTAATGGCTGTTAACCACTTGACAGCTCAGAGAAGCTGACACCATTTAGATTTCCAAGCCCAACAACAGGGTTTTCCAGATTCTCCAAAAGGCCACTCTCAGTAACACACTTAGGAATCCAGAGTGATGCTCCAGATATTGAAGCTTCTTTGGTGACTGCACGATGAGAGCAATGATGTCTCTCAGAATCACAGTCAGGGCAGGGAGCAGGTGCTTCTCTGGCAGTTCTGTGAATGCCAAAGGCACTCAGCAGAGCACTGCCTTCCAGAAGCATTAGGATTGCCCTTCAAGTATCAGCCTGGTTTTATTACCCTGTAATTTATATCTGGAAGGTTCCTCATCAGTTCAGTAGCTTTTCTAAGGGCGGTGTCAGTAAGCTGCACATCTTCTTCCTCACCCCCTCCTAAATCTTTAATTTGTCTCCTCTCCTTTATTAAGTTTGTAGCTGAAATGTCATCTTTGTTAGGGCTTCCTTTTAGACTCCTATGTTAGCTCACTTCAAAACTTCATGCCCTCCTTTCCCCCTTTCAAAAAGGCCAGCACACACATCTGGGGCTCTGAAGTGTTCCGACTGTTTTGGTCATTTTCAGGAGGGAGAAAGGGAGGAAAAATCAGTAACTGATTTATCTAACATCAACAGCCAAGAAACCAAGGGTTAGTGGAGAGCTTTGTGCTTGTGTCACAAAGTAAATAAGCTGTGGCAGACACACACAGGAACATTTCCGATGTCGATTGCTGCTTTTCTTACTAAGGGATGGCTACATTAATTATATTAGGAATGACACCAGGTCAGCATTTGTTCAAAAACAAACAATCAAAAATGACCTCTCAACTCCCATTTGAGCAAACAAACAAAAGATTATTTGAAAAGATCATGTTCAGAATTTCTGTTCTAGTATTAAAACTATTAGAAGCAATTTCTGAACAACCTTGCTTTTCCAAACCCCATTTTTCAAGCCTTCCTGCTTCAGAAGCTGTGACAATAGTGTAACTCTAGCTTGCACTTAAAACAATCAGATTCAGGTTTTTCCATCACTGTCTGAAACACAAAGAACAAACTCTATTTTCTTTGGAGGCAACTGAAACAAGTACTTTTCCTAATCATCTTCATAATTGTTTTACGGACATGTTAAAGGTTTCCTTCCCAGACTAAAGGGAAAATTGTATGAAAGCTGTAAAATATTTCTATAGCCATCAAAGAGTTTAGAAAGCTTGTCTTTTTCCTCAGAAATAGCTTAGAAGTTTTGTCTTTAAAGAACTGTTTGTGCCAATGACATTAAGATATCAAAGCACAGATGCGGGAAACTGTAAATGTGATTAATTTCTGCATACAAAGAAAGGAAGTTGCAAGCATATAGCCTGTAGTCTGTTAATTAAAAATAAAATACCAGATTAAACCCAAACTGGTCCAAGTTTCTAAACTGATAAAGTTTGTTGTTGTTGTTCTGTTTTAAAAAGACAACCCTTTCTCTCCAACAGCAAAAGGCAGCAGGGCAGCATGAGAACAGCTAAACCAGGAACCCCAGCTCTCCTGCCCTCATCTTACCACACAATCATCCATGACTTCCATGTCTGAGTTCATCCAGCTCATTCTCTCCTTTATCAGGCACACCCTGATGAAGTGCTCCCTATCTAACTCTCCCATCACAGATCAAAGCATGGGGAATAAACACTGGACTTCTCTGACTCCAGCCACACCTTTAACCATCTACCCTTACTTTCCATATATTCTTCCCTTTCATTCCTCTTTCTCCTGCCCTGAACAGCATTACATGGTATTCTCTTTTCTCCCCAACTCATCATTATCATTCACCTCTGTCTTTTTTATCAGAACTCATCTAAGTACAACTCCAACCTCTTTTCTTCTCCACAGTGTCCCTACCCTCCTCAGGCTTCCCTTTCCTTGCTGTCATTCCATCCAGCCCTGCTGCTGGACATTTCCTCACTCACACGAGTTCAGCGAGTTCGTAACCCAGGCTCAAACCCATTCAGTCAGCTGAAACATCCTTTGTTTGACTTGAACTTGGCAATATCTTATTTTTTCCTTTCTGTTTCCATCCCTGTGACCTCTGTCAACACCATCCAGCTCATCGTGTGGCTTTTTCTTGGCCCTTCTAATTCACTCAGTACATTCCTCAAAGATCCTCTTAATTTTACTTCAAACCTCACTGAGCTTCCAGCCTCATTCCTTGCCCTCTCAACTCTTCCTTCTTTGAAGCAGATCTCTCAGTACTGTTATTAGAGGAAAGAATTCCACCCACCCATAACAACTTATTAGTTCACTCTCTACTTCAAGCCTGTCAGAATGCCTCTGACATCCCAGAAATGCCCAGCCTTCAGCTCAATATGGCTACAAAGCTCCCTTTATTCCTCCCCACCACTTCCCAGCTTGCAGCATCACTAGATACCCCTTTGTTTGATTAAGACTAATCATAGCTTAAGGACACACAGTCAGATAAGCAGCTGCTCAAGTGACTGAATATCAACTCTGCTTACCAAAAGAATGGAAATTTTTTTCCCCACATGGGAAAGTAACAAACAAGAATGGTTCAGTGACCTACTAAAAGGGTGTGTGGAAAAACATGACTAAAGCCAAGACCTGAATTTTGGGTTTCTTGGCTTTGATTCCTCTTGCCACTCAGCAGAAAGAAATAAAAGCGGTTAAGGGGGAGAGAACTGGAAATCAACGCATTAATTTCTGTTGTCATTCAAAGCACATCATAATCATGCAGCACAAAATCTTCACAAAAAATAATGCCAAATCTCAAAGTTCAGCCAAATTTTTTCAGGCCACGCAAAAGTTCTTTAGAACTGGCAGTCTGAGGACAAACCAGCTCCCTCTTCCCTATTTCAGCAATCCATCAAAAATGATGATTATGAAATCCACATTGTACTTAAGCCAGAAAATCACATCTGTTTACTGAGTGAAAACACAACATGAGAACTACAACAAAACATGTAGATTAAGTGGTAAATTAAAAGATAATCAACAGTGTGTTTTTTTAATGAGAAATGTGACTACTGTACCCCACACCTCTGTAGTAACACCCTGCACAACCAGGCTCACAGAAACCACTCTGCAGACACCAAAACAGCCAGGAGCAAACCAAACAAAATTGTCCCTGTATCTAAAGCTCTGTTTACAGAATTTGTCTGTTCTTCCTGTAGTCGTGTAGCCCTGAAGACACCAAAACGTCAATTTGAACCAAGGCCTTCTCTCACTACCACTACTAAACGTTTACTTTGGCAAAGAAATGCACCTCTGAAAGGAGAACAGCTCAGCAACCTTTCTGCAAGCCATCCTGAGGTTCAAGGTTGTCCAGGTGGAATTTCAAAGTGCATCTTACACAGAGCTTAAAAGCTTGTGACTATATCAAGCATTTGACATAAGCAGGGTAAGAGGCTCAGTACCAATGTCCTGATTCATACTGCACCCTGAATAGAGCATCCTTGCTTTGAAAGGACCCTTACTATAGTTAATAAATGCTTATAACAGCAATTCTGCTCAAGTTTGGCTTAATTTAGAGGGTAAATACAGGTGTTTTTATCAGAGTAGTTTCTACAAGCAGCATGTGAAATGCATAACTAAATTCTGAAGGTTTTTAGTATCAATCTGCAATCATCACTGCTAAGAACTTCCCCAAACACATGTTGCACTAACAAAGAATGTGTGGCAAAGGTGCTTTGGAAACAAGCTGACCCCTAATGTCAGTCCACTGAGGAAAGGAATATTTTTGGCTTACATCTACATGAAGTGAAGGGGTCATATTGCTAAAGAGGAGAGATGAAATCTAGAAATGACCTGGCAAGCTGTTCACAAGGCAGCCTTTGTCTCAGTTCCCAGACCCCACTCTCCTGTTCTGTGCAGCTTTAACAAGCAGGATCCAGAGGGTTTTAGACAAGTGTCTCACGCCAACATTAACACTCTTACCTCAAGTACAACACCTGGCATGTTCCTTAAGCTCTTATTAGGAGGTGAGAGAACTCTGAGGCTACTTAAGAATAAATGAGACCACAAAGTCATTTTCATCTACCCTACCATGCCCTACACTAAGATGGGCAGTGACTGACATAATTATTTGTAATAGAAGTTTAAAAAGAGCATCACCCAGTGTTAATAATTTCTACAGTAGAGCTTGTGCTTTGTTTACACGATGTACACGACCACACACACCTGAGCAGTCCATTCTCTTAACTGCAGGACTGTCTCCCCAGCACTGCAGACAGAAAATTAATGGCTTACGTGGTCTCAGAGCCTCATCAACCTCTTATTTCTTTACAGGGCATGTATACAATGCACTGGGTGAGTATAACTGAAATCTGCACTCTCATTTATCCATTTTACCCCCAGAGAAAATAAAGAATCGTCTTAAAAGTACTGTTTCCAGGAGTAATACATTGTATTTCCTACTCCCTGCAATAATTACATTTGTCATCCCAGCAGGATTTACCTCTCTGCCCCAGAGATAAATTAACACAAGGTCACCGATTCCCAACACGTGTTTTTCAGAGCTCCACATGCAGTTCAGAAAAGTGCCTATTTCAGGTTTTGAACCTCAAACAAACTATGCATCATTGTTCCCAAAGCAGAGCTTTCCACAGGGAAGTCCAACGTCCCATTTTCCAGGCTGTTAGGGCAATAACTGGTTCACAGTGTCCTTCCGTAAAGCACCATTCTTCACTTCACAGAAGCCTTCAGCCTGCATTCCACATGGAGCTGGACGTGATTCTTCCACTGGAGACAAGAAGTCTCCACGATGAAGAGAAAAAATTCTTCTGTCCCAATCTCAGGAAAAAAACCCAAAACCTTCATGATATGCTATTGTTGGAACATTTCTGAATACAGTTCAGCTTTGGGAAGTTATTTCTGGGTAATGTAATTATTTGGATAATGGTAAAGTTATTAGAAGGCTTGACTAAATTAAATATCAAGATGACATAACATTTTACTTAATTCTGCATATTGTAGGTCATATAACCAGGAGCACAGCTTCTCATTAGAATGAACAGTGTCAAAGGTCATTTTCATTATGGGAAGAACATTTTTTAAGATCTTTTTTGCCTTTAAAGTGGCCTGCCTGCAACAGGTCAATTCTAGCCACCTACACATCACGGTCTGCAAGGTCACATTGGTTTAAAGAGCTGAGATGAAGGGGTTAAAAGGGGAAAACCAATGTTCTTTTACCTCTGTCAGTGTGGTACAGCTCCCACCATCAATCTCCTGAGAAAAACAGGTGACATTTAGATAAAGTACAGCCCGCGTGATACCTGTTGTAAATCCCAGCGTTCATAAGTAACTTATTAATTTAAAAAATTGTTTTAATCTGCTCACTGTACAGAAGAGTATGCTAGAGGCATATTTTCCCCTCTGGAATGGCTTATCTGAAATGAGAATTTTCAAGCTGTGCAACTGGATACGTGACTGAAACAGCTGTGATGAAAATTAGAATCAGGTTGGTTTGTACTGCTCCGAGGCATGAGGGAGTCACTTCCCTGGTGTTCAGAAATAGCATTTTTTATCATTAAAAGTTTGACCGTTAACAGCACAAAGCCAAACTTAAAAAAATTTACAGCTCAACTAAAAGAGCCCAGGTTACACCATGAATCCGTGATTCAGCATAAATTTGTTCACTTCCAAACAAACCATCCAAGGTAATGACCCAGGTAATGACCAAGGTAATCTAGAAAAACTTTGCTTTCTAGTCCATCAGCAAACTAATGGATACGACACGTTTTACTGCTTCTCTTTAAAACTTTAAGCACTGAAATACCAGCAATGTAAATAAGTATTACACAGAGAGCTCCATTACAGCAACTTCCTTGGGTTTGTATTTAACACAGCTGCAGTGCCCAGCTCTGGAGGCAGAGAAAAGCAAAAACCACACCTCTTCACCTTTCTGTGTTACAGTTTTTGGTGTTGGTTTCCACAGCCCCCAGTTCTTTTCTAGAGTGAATTTCTATGCAGAAAAGACAGCGTGGAAAATGTTGACACAGAACCTGTGTGTTTTGTCAGTGCTGGATCTGACAGACAATACTGGGAAAGGTGCAGCTGAGGCAACAGCCATGAACACATCACTGTAAGCCAACCAAGATCAACCCCAACCTGAGGAGGATAGGGACACAGAGATCTACAACCTACAGGCTCAATCATTTGTTAAACGGAGATGACTCCTCATTTCACAGCCACATTCATCACCTCAAACCGGACTTTCCAAAATTACTTAAATCCTTTTTAGACCCAAGTTCACAGTCAGTTTGTTCAGCAGATTTAAAAATTTTATCCCAAAGCTGCTGAGTAAGCAGGCTGAATCTGGGCAGGATGATTCAGGGTGCAACTCAGCAAACCCTAAGGTAGCCAAGTACAGAAGCATTAAGAATGTGCTTTTCTTTGGCAGCCTCTAAGAAGATATTTTCTGCACCTTGCCTCATACTACCACCAGCAAGCAGGGTGAAATTATTTCTTCTAAAATAGATTTGGTGCTCAATTTATGCACCTACATCAGAGTTCAGTATTGTCAATTACTATAACCGAATTATTCCTTTGCATTAGATGTGATCCTCACTTTCAAAATCCCAAAGACACACTGGTGGAAGCATAAAATAAAGATGATAGAGGCCAGTGAGCAGAAGCACACAAGCAGTGCAGTCCTGTCCTTCATAATACCTGTAGTTCCTCTGCATGTTCCTCCCAGCTTGTACAATAAAGGCAGACTGATTAATTTTTAGTTAGGTTTACATTTTTGTTTCTTTTGTAAGTATTTATGTCCACTGTTGTACACATCTTATCTGACGTTCATTCTCTTGCCAATAATTAGTAACGTGCTTGGCCAATATTATCAAAATTTGAAGATTACTTATGTCTTCTCACTACTGTACAGAATAGATAGTTCTATTGTTTCCTCTTCATTGAGCAATACTTAAATTGAGGAATTTGGGGTGGGCAAAGTTAATTTTCTTTGAGCAGGCTGACGTAGTTTCTATACATGAAAATAAATATTTCCGTTGATATGCCAAGAGGCATTTTCCATCAACCCTTTTAATCAACTTCCAAAATACGCTCAGCAGAGAACACCAGATCGGATCCGCTTTCTGCCATATCACACGGAACAAAAGACTCGGGCAGACACACATCTTTCCAAAACACTTCTATTCCACAGCTCTGCCTCCATTTTGGATGACAGACAAAGGGGATAAATGTGAATATAACGCCTTACTGAAGAGATGAAAAGCACAACTGAAGTCTGAGCAAAAGGTGCAGATAAACCCAGGAAGTGCTGCTGCCAGCTGCAGCCACCACAGGAACAAAGGAAACAGCGACAGAGCCCGCTTGCTTGAATTCGTTATAAAAATAAAATTTAGGGAGGAGAAGAAGGAAAATTGGCCGGGTTTCACATCGAGCGAGGCACTTTGCCCTTTAAGGGTTTCTCCCGGGACTGTTCAGCGCTAGAGGTTTCCACTCGCTCCCAGCCTGGCCGTGGGATGCTGAGGGTTTCCAGCGGCACCAGGCGCCGGCCGGGGCGAGCGGGACCCCATCCCTCACCCCTCCTCCCGGGGGTCGCACCGACACCCCCCGCCCGCCCCAACCCACGGGCCTCAGGCCTGCGGAGCAGCGCCCGCCAGGATCCCCAAGTTCGCTACAACAAAAGCGGCACCGAACCCCCGCGCGTGGGTCGGGCCGGGCCGGGGGTCCCTGCCCGGCTGCGCCCCCGCCTCTCCCGCAGCCCCGGGCCCTCGGCGCGGTCCCCCAGCCCAGCCCGGCCGGGGCCTTCCCCGCGGCCGTGACTCCCTGGAGGGGCCGCTCGGCCCCCGCGGCCCCCGGCGGTACCTGTAGGCCAGGGTCATGCACTCGAAGAGCTTCGTGAGGGACGCGTCGATGCTGAGGCGGCCGCCGGCGCCGCCGCCGCTGCGGGCCGCCCCGAACTGGTAGGTCTGGCAGGTCTGCTCGTTGACCGTGTCGAAGTCGTAGCCCTTCTTGGGCGGGTGCTCGCAGTGCGGCGACGAGACCATGAAGTGCCCCGAGTGGATGATCTGCGGGCCCGGGGGCTGCCCCCGCCGCGGCCCGCACCGCCGCCCCCCGCCCGGCGACCCTCCGCCATCGTCCGTGTCCGACGAGTCCTCGTCGGGCTCCGTGCGGGGGGACAGCGGCCCCGCCGCCCCGAGCAGCCGCGCCGGCCGCATGAACACGTCGGCGGCCATGGCCCCGCTGC